>CADDIJ020002600.1:10758-249372 GCA_902809745.2 Tetradesmus lagerheimii | reverse complement strand
ATTGACATTGTTTGACGGGCTCAACTCCAACACACCATCAGCCAACTAAGCAGCAGATCAGGAGACAATCGACTCCGTGTCACATTGCCATCAATGTTAACTGCTAGCTCTTGAAAACAGACTGCAACCGATCATACCACTTCTTTTGCTGCTGCTGAGTCAAAAAACTAGAGGTTGGCAGCAGGACAAAAATGGATGCTGCTGCCTTCAGCACGTTGCTTGTAAAGCTCGCCCAGGGGTACTGTTGCTTGCTGTCCTTCACCCAGGGCCGCCAGTCAAGCATGCCAGCAACTACTGCAAGAATGAGCAGGAGGACCACCCTGATCATGGCCTCTTTGGGTGTTGGCATGCCTTGCCCTGAAGAACAGGCAGGAACACCTCAGTGTGCCTTGAGATGTTTGCCCTTGCCTGCATGAAGCAACCCCCGCAAAAGAGATGATCACTGGATAACAGAGTGGCTCATGCACGGTGGTGTAGTATGCAACCCATTTTAGAATACACCGCATGTGCTTTGTTCATGCATTGTGTTTCTTGCTTTTCAGTGCCGCTTGAGCTAGTAGCTACTGGCCTACACGTGCACCCCAGCACCCCAGCATGCTTCTCACCAATGCTTTCCAAAATCTCCCGCTTCTGGTCGGCCAGAGCCTTGTCCAGAGCTGTCTTCTGCTGCTGTAGGAGTCGCTTCTCCTGGGCAGCCAGAGCTGCCTGATGCTCGTCACCCAGAGTTTTCATGCCATCTCTAAACGTTGCCGAGCTCACCAGTGCCCTCCCTGCAAAGGGGTGAATTGGACAATGCATCAGAAGTCAAAACAGCGTTATCTACGATGGTGTGTATATGTGCGTGCGGTATACAAAGGGGGCTTGCAAAGCAGTGCTGCAGAGCCTTGGGTGCATAAGAAAGTGGCCCAGTGGTAGCTGGCATGTGGGCATGATGGTACATGCATCACCGTTGATGGCTAGGACTGCATGAACCCCCATGGCCCCTGCCTCCCTTGGCATGACTGTAGGGCATGTGCAGAATGTAATAAACCAGCATAATCAAGAAATTCATAGACCAATCTATGCTGCTGTGGCAATCCAGACTGCAACAACCCTTTCCATGGGACCAGCAAGTAGCCCTGCAAATGACTTTGCAGCAACTGCTGGCAGGCACTACAGGCGGCCGCTGCATGCTCACATCTCACCACTGCATGCGGCTCCAACGCTCACCTGGTGCTGCTGCGGTAAAGCATGGGCCACCAAGGAATGGCAGATGATGGCGCATGCACAGGGGCAAGGCAGGGCAGAGCAGGGCAGCACAGGTCCACATCAGTGTTGCATGCAATGGGCATAACTGTATGCATGCAGCATTCAGCAGTGCAGGACGGTAATATGGCACTCTTATGTAGTCTTTTGACATCACAGCGAGCACACTTCAATCAACAATGGGTGCAGTGTGTGTAGTTGCATTTGGGAAAGCAGAGTTTTATAGCAGGAGATACAACGTCTTTGATGTAGTTATGCACCTCAAATACCATGCTGCTGCTGACAGGCAGGCACGCATGATATTGGTAGTGAGCATGCTGCAGGTGGTGGTGCATTCCGTGCTCCTGACCACCAGGGCTGCTACTGCATGGGGTTTCACGGCTGATGCTGATGACTAGCAAACATGCATGACAGCTCGCATGCTGCATAATCAGGTGCAGGTTGTACTCCTGACAATGAGCCATGCTGTTGCATGGGGTTGCACTGCTGCTCCACACACAGCAGCAAGCAATGCTGGTTTGGCAGGCTTGCCACAAGCACCATTGCAAGCACACACACGACTCACCTGCTGCTGCTGTGGGTTGAAAGAAAAAGCCAGGTGGGAGCCGTGAAGAGCACATGCAAAAAC
Source organism: Tetradesmus lagerheimii (assembly GCA_902809745.2). Lineage (NCBI taxonomy): Eukaryota > Viridiplantae > Chlorophyta > Chlorophyceae > Sphaeropleales > Scenedesmaceae > Tetradesmus > Tetradesmus lagerheimii. Next base: position 247,499 of record CADDIJ020002600.1, on the reverse strand, counting down.
ACACGGGCAGGGCCAGGTTCAGCAAAAGGTCAAACAAAGAAGCTTGCAGCATGAAAGCACAGTGGCATGCAGCACACAGGAGCATGCAGGAGGGTGTTGCAGGGCTGCCTGGTATTTCACAAGTGTTCAAGCATGCCTCATGACACGGCTTTACAAGCACATCGTAAATTACGCCTGGCAAAGGGCTGCATGGTGGGCACGCGCAGCATGTGATAACCCAGCTTGCATATTCAATATATTCATAGACTAATCCATGCTGCTATGGCAGCTCAAGCTGCAGAAACCCCTTCCATGGGACCAGCAAATATTCTTGCAGAAGGGTTTGCAGCAACTGCTGGCATGCACCACAGGCGGCGGCTGCATGCTAACATGCCACCAAATGCATGCAACCCCAACGCTCACCTGGTGCTGTTGTGGTAAAGCATGGGCCGCCAAGGATTGGCAGATAATGGCCCATGCATGGAGGCAAGGCAGAGCAGAGCAGGGCAGCACGGGTCAAGTATCAGTGGCGAATGCAATCAGCATTATGCATGCAGCATTCAGCAGTGCAGGATGGTAATGTGGCACTCTTGTGTTGTCTGTTGACAGCGCAGAGTGCACACAAAGATTGACCTGTGCAGAGTGTGTGTGGCACAGGTGCATGCTATGATTGGGAGCGCAGAGTGTTGTGGTTTTATGTTGTTGCAACATAGCTGGCTGCAGCAAAAGCCTTCACATGGATCTGAAATGTAGTTGCCTAGCTGATTCTAATCGGTTACAGACAGCATGAGGGTAGCTACCATGCGCCACGTGGTGCTGCATGTAGTGCTCTTAATAAACAGGACTGCTGGGGCATGGGCTTTAGCAGCTGCTTTACAAGCAACTGCAAGCAATGCTGGTTTGGCAGCCTAGCAAGTACATGCATGACTCACCTCCTGCTGCTGCTGCTGCTGCCGTTGCTGCGGGACGAGAGAAGAAGCCAGGTGGGAGCCATGGACAGCACATGCAAGGACACGTGGGCAGGAGATGTTCAGCAAATGGTCAAACAAAGAAGCTTGCAGCATGAAAACACAGTGGCTAGCAGCGCACAGGAGCATGCAGGAGGGTGTTGCAGAGGTGGACAACAAAACAAGATGTGCAATGTCGGTGAAGAAAGGGTGGGGTGGGGAAGCAAAGCGTGAAGGGGGCATACATTCCACACCGCAGCATGCATCATCAACACGGACACAAGCAGGCATCGTGTGCATTGAAGGGGTTGCATGCATGCAGCAAAGCACTTGCTACAGCACCATAGGAAAAAACATAGCAACAACGGGTTGTCCACCAGGGGCCATGCAGGGTGCTGCTGCACACCCTTGAGTGAGCACCAAAGTTGAGCAACCGTGGCTGGCATGTTGCATGTGGTGATGCATGCAGCACTTGTAATGGCTAAGACTGCTTCTGCTTGGTTTCACAGCTGCTTCAAATGCAGCAGCAATCCTGTTCCACTGGCAAGCATGCCTGTTGTGAGCAAGGTGTGCAACACCAGGATTGCTCGCATCTCCAAGATCCAACCACCTGCTGAGCTGTTGCCAAATTCTATGGTTCTGGTGGCAAACAACAGACATCTTCACCCACGCTGCACGCAGCACATAATGACAGCCTGTGTACAGCCTGATGGACACCCTGATTGAGTCAGCGCATCTGCAGCTAGTTTCAGTGGCGCATTTGAAAGCTTGTCTAATGCTACAGCTTCCCAGTCATCCGACTGATTTAAAACAGTGGAAACGCCTTGTCGGTCAGCGTGCATTGGCTTCAAGAGCGCCTAGCATAATCAGCAAGGCTCTGTGTTACTGCGTACCGACATGCAGAGCTGCCAGCAACAACTCTGCCTGCACCAACCAAACTGGGGTTCCTGATGCTGTACACAGGGTCTCCCTGAGATTCTCATGACTCACCAGACTGGCTGCTCAGCCTGTTCTCTTTGGCTTGCAACTCTCTGATGACCCCCAGCAACTCTAGCTCCAGCGCCTGCAGCTGCTGCCACTCCTCACGGTTGTTGGACGCTTTCGCATCGTGAATGCCAGCTCTGACCTCCTCTAACCGAGCCTTATGACCTGCCAGCTCAGCTTGAATGCTTTCCAGCTCCTGCTGCATGGCGGACACCCCTGCCAACTCGGCTCCTGCTGTATGGCCGAGGCACGGCGCATTAACATCCATGAAAGGATGTTGGAACGTGTTATTGTGTTGATACTCCGTGGAATTAAGGAGCAATGGTAGAAGCCTCGTCGCACCTCCTGAACTCTTTGGACTGAAGCTGCGAATGCGCAAGCGCAGCACTGAGTGTTTCCCAATCACTTTCCTACAAGAACTTCGCGGAGGCGTGAATACATGCAATCTAATGATGGACAGCTGCTGTCGATATGTGCTAGCAACGAGGCAACGCTTGATGGATAGCTGCTGTCGATGTGCTAGCAACGAGGCAACGCTTACAGAGAGCGATTCAACCACGCAGTACACACCAGCTGCCAAGTCTGTTGTTCGGTGTCGTCATACATTGTAACACTCGTAGGGTTCGGCTGCTGTTTCCTATCGTAGGCCCTTCCCTCAGCGTGTAGGTGCACTGCTGCCTCTTCTGGTGCTTTTCATAAAGGTGCGCGCGGCGCGTTCCCGAAATCACCTGGGGGCAGACTGGGACATTTGGCTAGTGATAGGGGCGGGGTGCAATTGCACGTGTGTTGCAACACGTGTTGCTCTGCAGGTGCTTTTGTCCTGCATAGGCATGTGCACACGTGAGGTGCAGAGCAGGAGCAAGTACTGTATACAAACCGAATAATCTATCTTGCCGGCAGCTAATGGCAGTGCATCAGGGGCGATTTGCTGCGACTGGGCCAAAGCATCAGCAGCCTGATGTTGGCCTACACGTCGGTCCTCTTCTGGTGCTTTTCATCTCATCTCCATCTGCATCTCCAGGCATGCCAAAGTCCATATAGCCCTTGCAGTGATAGTAAACGGCACTGAAGCCTGTGCCTAGTGTGGCCTGGAACTGCGCCAGCATCCCGCTGAGACCCAGCACCCAGATTGGCGGCTCAGCTGACAGCCCTGGTAAAGAGTTGTGATCCCAGGTGCCTCGCGCTGTCTCTGTGTCTCTGCCTGGCGTGACCCCATGTACAGGTGCTGAGCTGTGGCCATCAGGGCCTGTGCAGCCTGCCGCGCGCAGCTGAAAGCAAAAGCCTGAGGCATTCACCAAGGTAAAGCGTATGCTCTCTGCATACAGTGCAAGCTCTTTGCATGTTCAGTAGGTTTGTGCACTTGAAGAGCTTCTGCAGGCTGTCCTGGTATGCACACAAGTGAGCAGGCACATGCTGGCAATCACCTTGCAGTCCCACCAAGCATCCATCAGGCGAGTAATGGTTCTGGAATTGGCGGGGAAAGCCAGGTCAAGTTGCACAGGATCATGAAAAATGAGATGGCAAGGAGCTTAAACATCAGCTGCAGCAGGAGCAGCGTGCGAACAAGGTCAGTAAACTGTCGTCAAGCTGCAGCAAGAGACAGCAGCCTTGTGGCTGGTGTTCAGCAGCAACATCAGTGATCAGGAATCCACTAGTTGGGTGGGTTTGAGTACCTTTACAACACAGCAACAACAATCCAGCATTGCCACTCTGGCACTTCCATCCTGCCACCTGAGCACACTTGATTCTGCTTATGTTGTTGCTGTCAAACTACAAGAGAGGGAGCTTGTAAGCGTTGTACGAACGTATGGCTGGGTCGCCGCCAGAGCATGCAGCTTGCCCCACAGCAACAGTTGTGCCTGCTCCTTGTGCCCCCTTCAACATGCGGCCCTGCGTGCTCATGCTTGCTGTTGTTGCTGCTGCTGCTGGTGGTGGTGGTGCTGCTGCTGCTGCTGCTCCGCCTTCCCCCAGGCCAAGGACAAGATGATTGGCGAGCTGGAGATGTCCGTCAGCAGCCTGAAGAAGCAGATTGAGGTGAGCAGGGCAAGGGGTGTCTTGGCCAGCTGGTGCACCACTCAGCAGCAACAGTGCCAGAGCTAATCATGTATTCCTGTTGGTTCACATGTCAGCGGTTACCCGTCGTGCTGTTGACGACCACCTGAGTATGCTGTTTTTTCTGACCTTAGCAGCGAAACACGCTTTCCGTTGGCAGCTCAAAGCACGACTCAACTGCTCCCTGCTGATGTTGCTGCACCTTGCACAGGGCAAGGACAAGAAGTACAAAGACCTGAAGACGGAACTGGAGGTGATTCAGGTGCTGTTGCCAGCATTGTTTTGTTTACAGAGCAGAGCCAGTGTACACCTACTCAGAGTTACACAGGCTCATTACTTTTTCATACAGATGTAAGCATGCATTGCATCACGCTGTCAGTGCCACAGTTCCAATACAAGCTAGTTTGCATGGACAGTCCCTGCATGCACTGGGCCACTTGCAACTATTGTTTTTGTGCACCTGCTGCCAAATTGGATGTTGCGACAGGCATTTGTGAAGCACCATGAGCAGCAGGCGGATACGTGGAGGCAGCAGAATGAGCTGCATAGGATGCTGGTGCTGGATATTTGCACGCCACTCGGCTCGTCAGGTGCAACATGCAGCAGCAACAGTGCCATACGACCCCGAGCACCACCCAGCATGGTGGGCGCCACCTGCAACGCAGGCACTGGTGCAGCTGAGCAGCAGCTTGCCATGCCAGCGCAGCATGACGCGCTTGAGGATCTGCAGGGCGCAGATGTGGGGTATGACAGCGGCAGCATCGTGCAGGTGACAAACGGGATGATGCGCAAGCTGAAGCATGCTCTGCAGCACAGCATACTAGTTGAGGAGGGCATCCAGCTGCCACTTAGTGATGTGCAGGTGCGATTAAGTTCTGTGGTGAGAGAGGCGGGCACCAAAGACCTGGAGGAGGTGGTGGAAGAAGCAGATGCAGCGCGCAAGAAGTTGGACAGCATGTTTGACAAGGGTGCAACACAGCCGCAGCTTGCTCGCATGGCTGACACCTACCTCAGCAAGTATTGCATCACATATGATTGGTACATCAACTGGCTGAGAGGCAGGCTGAGCAAGGGTGCAGCCGGCAGTGCCGTAGAAGCAGCCGCGGCAGCAGCCGCAGCAGTTGAGGCCAGCAGTGTTCCTGCTCAAGGCGCTGCTGCTGGGAGTGCTGCTGACACGTGTGATGACGCTGCTGGTGGCATCAGCCCTGGCGCTGCAGCGTATGTGCAGCCACCATACATCAATGCGGCACCTTCCGGTGTTGCTGTTGCTGGCAGCGATGGTGTTGGCCTGGTCGTTGATGATGCTGATGAGGACATGCCATAAACGGGGGAGAGTTTTAGCACACAGCCACCCACATGGAGCAGTCCTCCCTCTTTCTTCCGCTCCTGAGGGGCGCGGGGCCGATGGCGTTGATGCTATGGCTTAATGGGTAACATGATGATGATGATGACAGCCACCCACATTGGTTGAGCAGATTGCGTTCATGGTGTGGCATGCGGCAACCTCCATGCTGCATTGCTGTGCGACTGTGCCAGGCCGTTGGCATGTCAACAGCTGTGTCATCTCTGGAGTTGTTGCACTTGCACATGCTTCCTTTCACAGCTTGAGTCACAACACTCAACACCTAGGTGTTGTTGTTGCTGCTGCTGCTGCTGCATGGCAGTTGCATCTTGCCAGGCCAAAGCACCCTGGGGAGATGAAGTAGCTATGCAGGACTCTCAGCAGCTCTGCCAGCAAAACAGTGTAGGTTGCAGCGTGTGGTGTTTTGGCTATCTGACCACTGTTGCGCCACGTTGAAGCAGCAGGACCTGGGCTGGCCGCATATGTTGGCTGTTTTACAAGCTTGTAAACGGTCACTTGTCTTCACAAGGCTGGCAGGCAAGCATGCGCATGTTGCTGCGCTTACCGTAGCGCTTGCACATGCTTCCTTTCACAGCTTGAGTCACAACACGCAACACCTAGGTGTTGTTGCTGCTGCTGCATGGCAGTTGCATCTTGCCAGGCCAAGCACTGTACAAGCACCCTGCGCTGCTTCCCACATTGCCTCCAGGCTAGCATACTGCTGTGCATACAACTGCTGCTTGAGCCAAGCCCATGCATTCTCAATGGGGTTCAGGTCTGGTGAGTATGGCGACCAGTCTGCAATGATGCATATGGCTTTGTGGCTCATGAATGCGGCAGTGCTCTTAGCCCTGTGCGGACTAGCACCATCAAGCAAGTACACCCACTCATGCACACCCGCTGCTCTGAAAATCACCTCAGCATCAGGCTGCAACTCCTCCCACAGCACATCCTGGAACTCCTCTGCACCCACACCTGTGTGCTGCACAACCGCCTTCAGCTTCTTGTCGTAACTGAAGTATTTCTTGGGGTGCCCAGTGCTGCCAGTGACGCGGATGAGACGGGTGACGCCATACTTGGTTACACCACCATACACATGCAACTGCTTGCCCTTAATAGGCTTGCAGGCAACTGGCTTGGTGCGCTTGTTGACCCACTTCTTGCACCGGCGCGGGGTGGAGCTCAGAGTGAGGATGATGCTGTCGATGGCAATGATGCGGTCACTGTCATGCTGCTGCTGGCAGAACGCAACGCGTCTCTTCTTAGTTGCGCTCGTCAAGATGGGCTGCTGCTGCAGTGGCGCCAAGTCCAACGCATTCTTGGCTGCCCTGAGCACGGTTTTAGTGCAGATGCTGCTAGCTATGGTGCCTTGCTGCTTGAGTGCTGTTGTTGCTTTTGCTGCTGACTGATGCTCCAGTACTGTTGCTGCTACTGCTTCCACCTGGACTGCATTGAGCGCCTTAGGGCGGCCTGAACGTGGTAAAGCAGACACGGATCCTCGCTCGTTATACTTGTTTAGCTATGCATGCACGTATCGAGTGGGATAACCGAGAGCTCGTGCTGCTGCTGCCACGTTCCACTTCTTGGCTTTGAGGGCAGCAAGAGTAGTCTGGCGTTTGATTTCAAGTTCAGCAGCAGTGCGTCTCTTAGCCATTTTGTCAATGTGCAACTTCTGAGCTAGCTTGCTGCTGTGTCAAGCGACCCAGAAGAACAACAGCAGCAGCAGCTGAACAGGCAGTGTCACAAATAAACTAACCTTTGTCACGCATTTGCGCCAAATAGCGAGGTTTACATAAAGAATACATCATAACAAGCACATTAACGTAGCCGGTGCGAGCTGTAGTCACCGCTTCACGATGTACTGGCCTCACATTGTCCCCTGGTGACAGGTGCTGCAGGCAGCCATGCTGAAACCTGCATTGGAGTCACCCTGAGGGCATTGCCTGTAAAACAAAATGCTGTATACCTGAGCACGTGACTTGCAATTATAAGACTTTCTCGTCGATTTTCAGCAATTTTAGCAGCACAGAGCTTACATCCAAGCCATGTACAGCTGCAGTGAATTTGACATACTGAACCGGCTGCTTTGGCCTAATCAGGCTTGCTGCTGCTGCCACACTGCAGGCAGGCAAGAACTGAGCACTGGCTGGCAAAACCCACACACTAGGTGCCAACATACTCGAAGACTGGAGGCAGATTCTTTCAGCAAGGGCGTGAAAGTAGACTGGAACCACATGGCATCATTTCAGCACCAACACAGTGGCCATAGTGCAAGCCCTCAATTTCCTGCAAACTGCAGCAGCAGCATTTTGTGACTAAACAGCCAAATGAATGGCAGGCACCTCTCTGAGGCAGACAGGTCAGGCCACATGTTGCATTGATGCCACAATTGCAGCTGCACCTTGTCACATTCAGAAATCAGCCATCTCCAATGTTTGGTTCAAAGAGGTGTAGATGGGGCATGACTCAAACAGCGACAGTCGAATGCAGCCTAAGTGGGGCCATACTCCTACCAGGCGACACAAAGCACGACCTGCTGCAGCGCCTGGAGTCACTGGTCTTGGCTGTCTCCAAGCTGATGCGGCAACTGCTGTTTTTGTGTTCTGGTGCGCCAACGCGTGGTATTGAGTTGCTGATGCGTGTTCGAATGGGCTGTCTTTGCGTGCATGAGCGTACCAGTCGTTATGGCGGCAGCAGAGCTGATTCTAACACAGCATGTCTTGCTTGTGGTCAGGGTGTTGTTTGTCACAACCCTTAGAGATTGGAGACCCAGAAAAGTCTCTCTCTCAAAGAGGCTGTGCACTAGTTTGGCTGCCTCGCCGCAAAGCTCTCTAAAGAGCATCGGACTACGGTGTTGGCTATTTTTGAACACATTCAGTAGGGATCCAGCAAATTGTTTGGGTGTTGCTGAAAAGTGCACAGATTATGTCCAAGGACAATCCAAGAGCATCTTGATCCTTGGCTGCGCTCGACTATTTCCTCGCCTGTCCGCCCCTCTCGACTGTTTCCACCATCAGTGCACGTTCGCAGTAGATGACACACACAGTAAAACAACCTGTCTCCGGTGCTGCAGCGAAACAGCACCGGTCGTTTTCACACATGGTCAGGCCATGTCGCAAGCTGGCTGGGTGGATCGACTGACCAGGTGGCCTAGCCTGGTAGGTGGCCTGAGCCAGCCAGCCAGCCGACCAGTCGACCTGCCGACCAGTCCACCTGCCCTCCCCATACCCAAAACGTATCCTATAGTTGTCCTTCCCACCAAATTCAACGTGATGGGGATGGCATCGGTCGTTTTCACACATGTTCAGGCCATGTCGCAGGCTGGCTGGGTGGATCGACTGACCAGGTGGCCAAGCCTGGCAGGTGGCCTGAGCCAGCCAGCCAGCCGGCCAGTCAGGTGGGTGAGCCAGCAAGGGGTATGGCTGTCACATGATGGCCCAAACTGGTCCGGGCCGGTGCAGTTTTTGCCCTGGGCTTTGTGTCAGCAGTGCAGCCCAAGAGATGCATCTGCCCAATGTATCTTGCTAAGTGGTCATATGCATGCTGCCATGGAGTTCAACCTGGGGACAAGTGACGAGTACTGTCCCTGTCCCTTGTCCCCAGGCACCATCAGGGGGCTGGCTGTATGTCAGCGACATAATTATCAGTGCTCATCCCAGCCAGCCAACCAGTCGACCTGCCCTCCGCATACCCAAAACATATCCTAAAACTGTCCTTCCCACCAAATTCAACGTGATGGGGATGTCACCGGTCGTTTTCACACATGGTCAGGCCATGTCGCAAGCTGGCTGGGTGGATCGACTGACCAGGTGGCCTAGCCTGGTAGGTGGCCTGAGCCAGCCAGCCAGCCGACCAGTCGACCTGCCGACCAGTCCACCTGCCCTCCCCACACCCAAAACGTATCCTATAGTTGTCCTTCCCACCAAATTCAACGTGATGGGGATGGCATCGGTCGTTTTCACACATGGTCAGGCCATGTTGCAGGCTGGCTGGGTGGATCGACTGACCAGGTGGCCAAGCCTGGCAGGTGGCCTGAGCCAACCAGCCAGCCGGCCAGTCAGGTGGGTGAGCCAGCAAGGGGTATGGCTGTCACATGATGGCCCAAACTGGTCCGGGCCGGTGCAGTTTTTGCCCTGGGCTTTGTGTCAGCAGTGCAGCCCAAGAGATGCATCTGCCCAATGTATCTTGCTAAGTGGTCATATGCATGCTGCCATGGAGTTCAACCTGGGGACAAGTGACGAGTACTGTCCCTGTCCCTTGTCCCCAGGCACCATCAGGGGGCTGGCTGTATGTCAGCGACATAATTATCAGTGCTCATCCCAGCCAGCCGACCAGTCGACCTGCCCTCCGCATACCCAAAACATATCCTAAAGCTGTCCTTCCCACCAAATTCAACGTGATGGGGATGGCATCAGTCGTTTTCACACATGGTCAGGCCATGTCGCAGGCTGGCTGGGTGGATCGACCGACCAGGTGGCCCAGCCTGGCAGGTGGCCTGAGCCAACCAGCCAGCCGACCACTCGACCTGCCGACCAGTCCACCTGCCCTCCCCATACCCAAAACGTATCCTATAGTTGTCCTTCCCACCAAATTCAACGTGATGGGGATGGCATCGGTCGTTTTCACACATGTTCAGGCCATGTCGCAGGCTGGCTGGGTGGATCGACCGACCAGGTGGCCAAGCCTGGCAGGTGGCCTGAGCCAACCAGCCAGCCGACCAGTCGACCTGACAACCAGTGCACCTGCCCTCCCCATACCCAAAACGTATCCTATAGTTGTCCTTCCCACCAAATTCAACGTGATGGGGATGGCATCGGTCGTTTTCACACATGTTCAGGCCATGTCGCAGGCTGGCTGGGTGGATCGACCGACCAGGTGGCCAAGCCTGGCAGGTGGCCTGAGCCAACCAGCCAGCCGACCAGTCGACCTGCCAACCAGTGCACCTGCCCTCCCCATACCCAAAACGTATCCTATAGTTGTCCTTCCCACCAAATTCAACGTGATGGGGATGGCATCGGTCGTTTTCACACATGTTCAGGCCATGTCGCAGGCTGGCTGCGTGGATCGACTGACCAGGTGGCCAAGCCTGGTAGGTGGCCTGAGCCAGCCGACCAGTCGACCTGTTGACCAGTCGACCTGATGACCAGTCGACCTATTGACGAGTCGACCTGCCCTCCTCATACCCAAAACATATCCGGTCGATTATGCACATGGTCAGGGCCGACGCTGCTCGGGCATGACAGATCGGGTGGCCTACCTGTTGCCTGACCTGGCTGCCCCATCATCACCTTGCAGCAGGAGCTAGGGTGCCTCCTCCTGCTGTCCCACTTGCCTCCCCCCCTGCTGTCCTATCAACCTGTGGCTGGCCTATCAACCTGTTGCTTGACCTGCCTGCCCCATCATCACCTTGCAGCAGGTGCTAGGGTGCCTCCCCCCCTTGCTGTCCTATCAACCTGTGGCTGGCCTGCTACTTCTTGCCTGATGTAACAGGAACTGTTACTATCCATGTAGTGGATGATTAGACATTACTCTTGTGACTCACACATCCGTGTGAGACACGCGGCAGTCAATGTGACATTGTACTGCCATGTTAGAACTACGCGGGCCTTGCGACGTAGGCGGTCTACAACAGCTTACGCTGGGCCTCAGGCTGATCATTGGTAAACAAACCTCCTTTTGAATACGCTTCCACTACGCGTTTTATACCCAGTGCTGCTACAGTTGGCAGCTGAGACGTGTTCGACGTGACCTATCGGTCGTTTTTGCTTCGATATCACATACTGGATATCGACTGCCTGTTTGCTTCACTCAACATGGCAGATGTGGAGGAGGGCGAGGTCCCTCAAGCTCAGGCTAGCAGAATGCCTCGCGAGGCAATGAGCAAGTACTCTGGCAAAGGCCAACCCACTCTACTAGACTTTAAAGCTAAAATGCTCGCCTACTTCAACACATATGGCGTGTCAGATACCAAGCAGGCCAGCAGTACACTGCTGAACTGCACAGACACATTAGTCACTCGCGTGAATCGCGTGCTGGGGCTCACAGGCACCAACGGTGCAGCTGTAGACATAAGCTCCATTTCCTTTGACAGGGTTTTTGAGGCGCTCAAGTCAACCCAGCATGACGCTGAGCACACTGACAAGGGCATTGTCCTCAAGATGATTGATGTGAAGGCTAGCACCTTCAAGGGCGAGAACCCTTCTTCAGAGTGCGTCTTCCACCTGGAGACACTGCGCGCGCAGCTGTCTGACCCCAGTGTCATGTCTGACACTGCGTTCCAGACCATTGTCGAGAACGCGCTGCACCCGCAGTTCGCTATCCAGGTCAGCACTGACAGGGGTATGGCGTTCTCTAGCCAAGATGCTTAACGCCACCAGCTGCTGGCAAAGGCGCCCATGTGGGACGCGGAGCAGCGTGCCAAGCGGGCTCAGCTGCAGGCAAAGCTGCCTGGCTCCAACCAGAGCAAGACTGGCTTCAACAAAGGCCAGTTTGGCTTCAAGGGCAAGTCAGGCAACAAGGGCGGCAAGTTTGCTTCAAAACACGGTGTCGGCAAGAAAAAGGACACCTCCCACTACATCTGCAGGCTGTGCAACACCAAAGGCCACGGGCCTTGGGACAAACACGACAAGGGCGACTGGGTCTGCCCCAAGAAGGTGAGTGGTGCAGAGAAAAAGGCAGCTAGGCAGCACCTTGCTGTAGCTGTGCTATATGGGCAGTACAAGCCAGTTTCGGTCAACAGCGCTGCTGTCAGCTGTGCTTCTGCCATGTCAGCCAGCACTGTGCGTGCTCCTGCCAGCTCTGGTGCCATTCCACCTGTCATCATCATCATGTTACCCATTAAGCCATAGCATCAACGCCATCGGCCCCGCGCCCCTAGGAGCGGAAGAAAGAGGGAGCACTGCTCCATTGTGTTTGCAATTATTACGCACATCCCAAGCTTGGACAAGATACTCAGCAATGCTCCTAGATATCACTCGGCACACCCCCCTACTACCCCAAATATCATCAGAAACAAAACGCAACAACTTAGTGGATGCATCAGTCAACGACAACACATTGCGCAATTTTTCAGCGCCGCCAGCAACATCACGCAAAACAGACCGAATTTCATCAAGCATAGTATCCCTCTGAGCAGAAGTAGCAGGACAATCAAACATCAGATGTGACAAAGACTCAACGCCCTGACCACAAGCAGGACATGCTGTGTTAGAATCAGCTCTGCTGCCGCCATAACGACTGGTATGCTCATGCACGCAAAGACAGCCCATTCGAACACGCATCAGCAACTCAATACCACGTGTTGGCGCACCAGAACACAAAAAGGGCCTAGCCCTTTTTAAATGCACGGCATCAGCATGGTTAGGGTGCACATGCGTGATGTAACGGCTCAAAGTAGAGTGCTGCAGTGATTCACAAACAATTCTGTCTGCATGCAGCTTCCAGACCTGACGGTTGATGTGATTCTTGCACGCATTAGCTCGATCAGCAGCCGCCTCAACATCCACACCATTCTTGCAAAGCAAACTCTGCACATACATATGCCAAGGTGTCACCGCAACAGCACCACTAGGGCGCTTCCACTCAGCTGAAAAAACCTGATGTGGCAACCGACAGTTCTGCATACGCTGAACCCTAAAGTAATACTCCATCGCCCTCTGATGAAGCCACATGTGCAATGGCTTCACACCCCATTCAGCCAGAACAAGTGAAGTGCACGGGCGCTCCTTGCCACAACGCATTGAGCACTTGATGATGTCAGTCTGCACTTTGTCAATCTGTTGCAGTTGCCTTGCAGTTGATGGAAACCAGACCTCACTGCCATATTCAACAATCGGGCGAACGCATGTAAGCAGAATGATACGCTTTACTTCCACGCTGATGAGCCGGCTTTTCCAAACTGGCATGAGCCCACCCTTCACACGATGCACTTTTGCCAACATCTTCTCAAAGTGCGTATTCCAGTTGCAGGCATTGTTGAACCACAGGCCAAGGTAGCAGTACTCTGATACAACAGGCACAGGCACACCATTCCAAATGATGCCAGAATCAGCCAACTGGCTGGGCTGTCTAGCTGGTGAGACATGCATGACAGCAGACTTCAAGCTATTCAGCTTGAACCGCCACTTACAACTGTATTCATAAACTGTTGCAGCCACAGCCTGAACCTCAGCCAGAGATCCGCACACAGCAACAAAGTCATCAGCCTGCATGGCTGCCACAACCTGACCAGCAGGTTCGTCACAAGGGCCCATAAGGGTGATGCCAGGGTGCTTTGCATGCACCTCATGCAGCAGATCATCAATGAAGTACAGGTACAGTGTGGGGAAATAACATCGCCCTCATGCAAACCAAGGTCACATGTGAAGCTCTCAGTGACATGACCTTCGTGAGACACCACACGGCGTGCACCCTGATACAAGTTGTAGAGTACACGGAACATCTTTCCACGCACACCCTTGTCCCACAGCTTTTGAAAGAGCCCATCAAGCCACACTGTTGGGAAAGCCTTATAGGTGTCAACAAACAGCACATAAGAATCCTTCCCCTCAGCTTTCCTCCCACCCAACACCTCACTGAGCACACTCTGGTGGTCAGCACAGCTGCGCTTGGGACGAAAGCCGTTCTGGCTCTCGTGCAGCAGCGGCGTTCCTGCTGCTGTAGCAGCAGTTACACGCTGCTGCTGCTGCTGCTGCTGTTGCTGCTGACGTGCCTGCTGCTGCTGCTGCTGCTGCGCCTGCTGCTGCTGACGTGCCTGCTGCTGCTGCTGTTGCGCCTGCTGCTGCTGACGTGCCTGCTGCTGCTGCTGTTGCGCCTGCTGTTGCTGCTGCTGCTGTTGCGCCTGCTGTTGCTGCTGCTGCTGCCGTTGCTGTGTCGTGCCCTCCGCCACTGACTTGCCTTCTGCAAAGTTGATGAGGCGCTGGTTGAGAACGCTGGTGTAAAATTTGTAAAGCACGCTAAGCAGGGTGATACCACGGTAGTTGGTGGGGTCTGTCAGGTCTGTCTGGTGGGGTCTGTCATTCCACATGTCATCACTGAGCGTGGAGCGCGCAGTGCCATTTTCAGGGCATGCCTGACACATCCAGACACATTCCTGTCGGATGCTGGTACTGCTGCATCACACGCTCAAACTCTCGTGTCTGCATTGCTCTCCACATTCGTGGGCTCTACAGAGCCGCTAGACAACATCCTCTGCGAGGCCTTCGCTGCGGCTGATGCCTGCAACCTGTGTAGAGCGCAGCTAGCTGCTGCTGCTGTTGCACCAGTGCGGGGGGCTGAGGCCCCTGCGTGCGAGCCGCTAGGCGCTGCTGCTGCTATACCTTCTCCTGAAGGTGCAGAGTTGGCCGGTGCACAGTCTGTGCAGCCTGGCGTTGTAGAGCAAGAGTGTGCACATGCTGTGCCACCTACTGCTGAGAGTGCTGATGAGAAAACACACATGCCAATCAATGGCGCTGTGTTTGACTCTATACAAGCTGAGTTGTGACAGCCATGTACAACGGATGCGTATGCTTTCAAGCATACTGCTGTGTGCACAGAGTTTGCTGTGCCACCTGACCATCCCTTTAGTGTGGATTCTAGTCCACCTAAAAGTCAGCTGTGTGACAATACGTTCTGGATACATTGTCCGGCTTCAGTCAGGGCTGATTACATCAGACTGTACAAACGTTACAAGCTAGTGAATCCGTCAGCTGGTGCATGCGTGTTACTGCCTTACAAGTTACCAGCTCACCAGCTTGACTTGGTCAAGGGCATGCAGCTTATGCATGTTTACAGTACAGGCACCCAGCTGTTCACTGACCCTTCTACAGGAAAGCCTGTGCGGTGCAGATGCACCTTTGCTTTGTGGCATGATGCTCCAAAGTTACAACATAACGCGCAAGATGCATGCGACCCTGCGCACACTGACACACCTATGTCTGAAGCTCCTGCTGCGGCTCCTGCCAGCACTGACTCCGCTGTTCTTAAGCGTCACACGATGCAGGCAGTTGTGCATGCAGCAGGTACTCCAGCCAAGGCCTTGTTTGACAGCGGTGCTAGTGGTGGCAACTACAACATCGCCAAGCGTTACTGTTCCCTCAATGGCATCAAACTGTCTACCGCTGCAACGCCAATCTCAGCAGGGATGCTCAGTACGTTGTACGTCCCGTACGCTGTACGCTGTACGTTGTACGTTGTACGCTGGTTGGGGGGTTCTGTACGTACCCCTTGTACGTTCCTGTACGTTGGCACTGGGCCACCAGGTTGCTGCTGCTGCTGCTGCATCACTGAAGCATCCTGCTGGCCTATGGCCCCTGAAAGATACATATATTTCTGATGTTTTTACTATTAATATTATGCTGTAATTAGTCTGGACTTTAACTCTGAAACATATATGATGCATCTGCATGCTGGACAGTAGTGCCACCACTGAGTATAAGACGCATAGTGGAAGGACCAATCCACCTAGGCAGTAGCTTAGGTGATCCTTTGAACTTCAGCCTGATGTTCGCAGTGCTCAGGAAAACTGAGTCACCTACTGCAATGTTCATTTCACGCCGCCGCCTGTTAGCAGCAACTGCCTGCCGCTGCTGAGCAGCATGCAGCGCAGCTTTAGCGCTTTTGACAGCAGTCAAAATGGATTCTGCGCGATTAGCAGCAGAAACACAGTCTGGAACATCAAGGCGTCCTTCCCCCCTCAAGAGCTTGTCTAGGGGTAGATGTGGGCGCCTGCCGTAGTTCAGTACGAAAGGTACTGCTTGCACAGATTCCTGCCAGGATTCATTGATTGCAAACTCAACTAACGGCAGCAGCTTCACCCAATTGGACTGCGAAGGGTCAACATAATGACGCAGCATGTCCTCCATGATGCGATTCACTCGCTCTGTATTGCCATCACTCTGCTGGTGATAGGCAGTACTCATGGAAGCGGAGACACCAAGGGTGCCATGCAGGCACTGCCAGAACTTGCTAGTCCAGATAGAACCTCTATCGGACACCAGTTCATCACGCAGGCCATGATGCTTGACAACAGCATCGAGGAAGATATCCGCAAACTGTTCAGCAGTGATATCCTTGCGGCAAGGCGCAAGGTGCACCATCTGAGACAGCCTGTCCACAAAGACAGCGATGGAGTCATGATTACTCTCTGTCACCGGCAAATCTGTAACTAAATCCATGCCCACTGACATCCATGTGTCAGCCGGCACCGGCAGTGGCTGTAACAGCCCTGCAGGTTTCATGTTAGGGGCCTTCACACGCTGGCAGGAGCTGCAAGCAGCAACATAGCGCCGCACAGCAGCAGCCATACCAGCAGGCCACCAAAAGTACCGCCGCACTTTAAGCAATGTTTTAGTGCGGCCAGCGTGTGCGCTGTAAAGAGTGTCGTGACACTCCTGAATGGCAGCACGCTGCAGATCTGCATCAGCAGGCAGCACGAGTGCGTCACCTCTGAAGTACAGACCATTCGTGAATGTCAAAGCAGCAGTATTCATAAGCGTGAACCATGGGTCCAGCTTATACGCGGCTTTAACGCGCTCCACAAAGGAGAGCGAGTCCGACAGGGACTGTAAAGGAGTGAGGACAGCAGCAGCTGTACCCACAAAGTGTAACGGCTGGTCAGCCGTCATGCCAACAAAGCAGACAGGGTAGCGGCTGAGTGAATCAGCAGGATTTGCAACTCCCTTGACGTACTGCCAAATGAGGCGGTGCCCCTGCAGAGCATCCAGCCACCTAGCATGTCGTCTGTTGGCCATGTTCACTGTGTCAAACGTGACGTTAGGCTTGTGATCTGTGTGAACATGCACGTCACGGCCTTCGATGTACACTCGCCATTTCTGGCAGCAGTACAATATGGCCAGCATCTCAAGTTCTGTTGGCGAGTAGTTACGTTCAGCTGGAATCAGCTTACGTAACTCGAAAGCGATGGGCCTGCTATCCTGCAGCAGAACACCACCTACGCCATCATATGATGCATCACATATCATGTGAAAGGGCTTCTCACTGTCCCATTCTGGCAGAGCCAAGACAGGAGCAGCAGTCAGCAGATGTTTGATCCACTTAAACGATGTCTGACAGTCAACTGTCCAGACGAATGGCACGTCCTGACGCAGCAAGTGTGTCAGTGGCAGCAGCACTTCAGCATAATGCCGCACGAACTTCCTGAAGAAGTTGGTGGTGCCCAGAAATGAGCGCAAGTGTGAGACATCCTTTGGAATGGGAAAGTCCTGCAGCGCAGTGACTTTAGCAGGATCTGCTGCCACACCATCAGCTGACACGATGTGTCCCAGGAAGAGAAATGATGGCTGATTTAGATTGCATTTGTGAATGGCTGCAGTGAGCGCATTGGCCTTAAGCACGTCCAGCACTGCACGCAAGTGCAGCGCATGTTCTGCTGCTGACTTACTGAAGATCAGTATGTCGTCCAGGTAGACTAAGCAGTATTTGTAAAGCATCGGAGAGAATATCCGATTCATTACAGACTGAAAAGCAGCAGGCGCGTTCCCCAGGCCGAAGCTCAGTGTGAGGAATTCGTAGTCTGGCGGGCGTGCGGAAAGCAGTCTTAGGGACATCAGTAGGCTGCAATTTGCACTGATGATATGCCTGGCGAAGATCAACCAAGCTAAAGACATTCGCACCAGCAAGATGATCAAGCAGCACGTCAATCCTTGGCAGCGGGAATCCGTTGCGTTTGGTTGAGCGATTTAGGTGGCGATAATTTATCACCATCCGCAGCTCCGTGCTTCTTGGTTTCTTGACAAACAGTACAGGACAGCCGAATGGAAAAGAACTGGGCTGAATGTAGCCACGAAGCAGTAATTGTTCTATCTGCTTTTGCATCTCTTCCATTTCTAGCGGACTATACCGGAACATAGGCCGCAAGATCGGCTTGTCACCCTCGAAAGGAATGACCTCTATGTCTAGATCGATTTGAGAACCTCCGAATGGCGGTTCTTCCGTAAACACCTCTGGGAAAGAGGAAACGATGTTTTGAACTTGCTCTGGAGCAAGCAAATCAGCGTGTGTGGGTAAACCGTCAGCAGCAGCAGCAGGCACTGCTGTGGTAGCTGCAGCAGTTCCATTAACTGCGCCAACAGTTACAGGTGCATCTGGTTTCTTATCACGAACAACCATCATACAATGCCACACGCCGGGGCCACTACGCAGTAAGCGATTGGCCGCAGCATAGCCGATTACATGGTGTGTCAGCAGTACTGCTGTCACTTGCATCTGTGTCATCGTTTCCTGTTACGGCTGGCAATGTGTTAGCTTTCGATGAAGCCGACATTAGAATCGTATATCTACGTCCGTTTTTGTATACATGACAGCAGCTCTTAGGAAAATCCATGATGGCTTGTCTGTCATGCAGCCAGGAGTCACCTATGATCATGTCATCATCATCATCATGTTACCCATTAAGCCATAGCATCAACGCCATCGGCCCCGCGCCCCTCAGGAGCGGAAGAAAGAGGGAGCACTGCTCCATTGTGTTTGCAAATATTACGCACATCCCAAGCTTGGACAAGATACTCAGCAATGCTCCTTGATATCACTCGGCACACCCCCCTACTACCCCAAATATCATCAGAAACAAAACGCAACAACTTGGTGGATGCATCAGTCAACGACAACACATTGCGCAATTTTTCAGCGCCGCCAGCAACATCACGCAAAACAGACCGAATTTCATCAAGCATAGCATCCCTCTGAGCAGAAGTAGCGGGACAATCAAACATCAGATGTGACAAAGACTCAACACCCTGACCACAAGCAGGACATGCTGTGTTAGAATCAGCTCTGCTGCCACCATAACGACTGGCACGCTCATGCACACAAAGACAGCCCATTCGAACACGCATCAGCAACTCAATACCACGCGTTGGCGCACCAGAACACAAAAAGGGCCTAGCCCTTTTAAAACACATGGCATCAGCATGTGTAGGGTGCACATGCGTGATGTAACGGCTCAAAGTAGAGTGCTGCAGTGATTCACAAACAATTCTGTCTGCATGCAGCCTCCTGACCTGACGGTTGATGTGATTCTTGCACGCATTAGCTCGATCAGCCGCCGCCTCAACATCCACACCATACTTGCAAAGCAAACTCTGCACATACTTATGCCAAGGTGTCACCGCAACAGCACCATTAGGGCGCTTCCACTCAGCTGAAAACACCTGATGTGGCAACCGACAGTTCTGCATACGCTGAACCCTAAAGTAATACTCCATCGCCCTCTGATGAAGCCACATGTGCAATGGCTTCACACCCCATTCAGCCAGAACAAGTGAAGTGCAAGGGCGCTCCTTGCCACAACGCATTGAGCACTTGATGATCATGTCAAACGTGCCTGGCATGTCAATGGCATAGAACACCAGCGTATCTGACAGTGATGACATATGTACTGTCAGTTTACAACAGCTGGATGCATCGGCTGCACTCTGTAACACCCCTACCACTGAGATTGGCGTTGCAGCGGTAGACAGTTTGATGCCATTGGGGGAACAGTAACGCTTGGAGATGTAGTTGCCACCACTAGCACCACTGTTAAACAAGGCCTTGGCTGGAGTACCTGCTGCATGCACAACTGCCTGCATCGTGTGTCGCTTAAGAACAGCGGAGTCAGTGCTGGCAGGAGCCGCAGCAGGAGCTTCAGACATAGGTGTGTCAGTGTGCGCAGGGTCGCATGCATCTTGCGCGTTATGTTGTAACTTTGGAGCATCATGCCACAAAGCAAAGGTGCATCTGCACCGCACAGGCATTCCTGTAGAAGGGTCAGTGAACAGCTGGGTGCCTGTACTGTAAACATGCATAAGCTGCATGCCCTTGACCAAGTCAAGCTGATGAGCTGGCAACTTTTAAGGCAGTAACACGCATGCACCAGCTGACGGATTCTCTAGCTTGTAACGTCTGTACAGTCTGATGTAATCAGCCCTGACTGAAGCCGGACAATGTATCCAGAACGTCTTGTTACACAGCTGACTTTTAGGTGGACTAGAATCCACACTAAAGGGATGGTCAGGTGGCACAGCAAACTCTGTGCACACAGCAGTATGCTTGAAAGCATACGCATCCGTTGTACATGGCTGTAACAACTCAGCTTGTATAGAGTCAAACACAGCGCCATTGATTGGCATGTGTGTTTTCTCAATAGCACTCTCAGCAGTAGGTGGCACAGCATGTGCACACTCCTGCTCTACAACGCCAGGCTGCACAGACTGTGCACCGGCCAACTCTGCACCTTCAGGAGAAGGTATAGCAGCAGCAGCGCCTAGCTGCTCGCACGCAGGGGCCTCAGCCACCCGCACTGGTGCAACAGCAGCAGCAGCTAGCTGCGCTCTACGCAGGTTGCAGGCATCAGCCGCAGCAAAGGCCTCGCAGAGGATGTTGTCTAGCGGCTCTGTAGAACCCACGAATGTGGAGAGCAATGCAGACACGAGAGTTTGAGCGTGTGATGCAGCAGTACCAGCATCCGACAGGAATGTGTCTGGATGTGTCAGGCATGCCCTGAAAATGGCACTGCGTGCTGCACGCTCAGTGACGACAGGTGGAATGGCACCAGAGCTGGCAGGAGCACGCACAGTGCTGGCTGAGATGGCAGAAGCACAGCTGACAGCAGCGCTGTTGACCGAAACTGGCTTGTACTGCCCATATAGCACAGCTACAGCAAGGTGCTGCCTAGCTGCCTTTTTCTCTGCACCACTCACCTTCTTGGGGCAGACCCAGTCGCCCTTGTCGTTTTTGTCCCAAGGCCCGTGGCCTTTGGTGTTGCACAGCCTGCAGATGTAGTGGGAGGTGTCTTTTTTTCTTGGCGACACCGTGTTTTGAGGCAAACTTGCCGCCCTTGTTGCCTGACTTGCCCTTGAAGCCAAACTGGTTTTTGTTGAAGCCAGTCTTGCTCTGGTTGGAGCCAGGCAGCTTTGCCTGCAGCTGAGCCCGCTTGGCACGCTGCTCCGCGTCCCACATGGGCGCCTTTGCCAGCAGCTGGCGGCGCCAAGCATCTTGGCTAGAGAACGCCATACCCCTGTCAGTGCTGACCTGGATAGCGAACTGCGGGTGCAGCGCGTTCTCGACAATGGTCTGGAACGCAGTGTCAGACATGACACTAGGGTCAGACAGCTGCGCGCGCAGTGTCTCCAGGTGGAAGAAGCACTCTGAAGAAGGGTTCTCGCCCTTGAAGGTGCTAGCCTTCACATTAGTCATCTTGAGGACAATGCCCTTGTCAGTGTGCTCAGCGTCATGCTGGGTTGACTTGAGCGCCTCAAAAACCCTGTCAAAGGTAATGGAGCTTATGTCTACAGCTGCACCGTTGGTGCCTGTGAGCCCCAGCACGCGATTCACGCGAGTGACTACTGTGTCTGTGCAGTTCAGCAGTGTACTGCTGGCCTGCTTGGTATCTGACACGTCATAGGTGTTGAAGTAGGCGAGCATTTTAGCTTTAAAGTCTGGTAGAGTGGGTTGGCCTTTGCCAGAGCACTTGCTCATTGCCTCGCGAGGCATTCTGCTAGCCTGAGCTTGAGGGACCTCGCCCTCCTCCACATCTGCCATGTTGAGTGAAGCAAACAGGCAGTCGATATCCAGTATGTGATATCGAAGCAAAAAGGACCGATAGGTCACGTCGAACACGTCTCAGCTACCAACTGTAGCGGCACTGGGTATAAGACGCGTAGTGGAAGCGTATTCAAAAGGAGGTTTGTTAACCAATGATCAGCCTGAGTCCCAGCGTAAGCTGTTGTAGACCGCCTACGTCGCAAGGCCCGCGTAGTTCTAACATGGCAGTACAATGTCACATTGACTGCCGCGTGTCTCACACGGACGTGTGAGTCACAAGGGTAATGTATAATCGTCCACTACATGGATAGTAACAGTTCCTGTTACAATCAACAGCTGCACCAGGCGGCCAGTGCCATTGCAAGTACCCTGGGCTCCCAGCTGCCAAGACTTGAGGCCAGAGCCAGCAAGAGGCTGGTTTGTGCGCACCCCAAACTCGTCATCATAGGCGAGCCGTGTAATGTCGAGGCTGCAGGGGTCGGCACTTCGGTTGGCAATGACATCCAGAGGGAGGGCATGTCGTGCCAGCGCAACCAAGGGTGCCATGTCTGGGTGGGAGTACTCTTGTGGCTCGGGCTCTCTCACTGCAGCTGGCAGCAGGCAGTACGGGGTGAGCTCAAGGTTGAGACAAAAGTAAACGCAATACCGTTTTTGCCGTCAAAGTCTCAGTGTTACTTCAAAGAGCTCGGTGTTTTGTATCGATAATACATATGTCAGGGCAATTCGTGCTAGCCGTTCCAATGGCATAGTGGTAGCGTGTTGGCGTGTGATCCCTGTGAACGCACATTCAATTCCTGCTGCTCTCATACAGTAGAACTCACGCGCGCGTCTAGCCTTAGCCTTAGCCGGAGCCGCAGCAGTAAATCAAGAGCCCTTTCCTTTTGCTGCAGTGCCATGCCTGCAGTTTTGACTGCATGTCCCTGGTGTGTGTGGGGGGCTGATGCTTGTGTTCTGCTGTGGTTTTGCTGTGCTGGTGCCTGTGCTGTTTGCTGTGCTGTTGCTTTTGGGCTGGCATCTGCTGCTTGAGGGTGTTGTAGGCACAGCGGTGCATGCAGGGCAGAAGTACATCATTCATAGGTTCCAGGATGGGGCTGCTCAGGATAGTTGGCAAGCTGCCTGCTCTTGCAGTTGCTGTGTGTCTTTTGCATGCAAAAAGATGCATTTTCAGGCCATCTTCATGCTGCTGGTTATGGCAGTTTCTATGATGTGCTGGCCATGATAGAGGGAACAGTTTCAGCTGTGCAGCCAGAATCTCGAAGTAGACATGCATGGCATTGCTGCCCTGGCTGGGATTCAGATTTGGTGATTGTTTGATGTGTTTGCTGTTCCAGTCTTGCTGTGAAACACCCAAATTTACCATTACTTTTGTCTCAACCTTTCAGACACCTCACATACAACATAACTAGGACTGTGGGCTGCAACATTGGCATGTTGCAACTGCTGTCACAGCAACACCACATTCAGTTGTAATGTTTTGCGCTCAAATGCGTGTACACGTATAACACGGGTCATGTTGTTAATGTTTTTAGCGCCTTTGTCCCCCAAGTAGTGCTTGCAGCACGGATCCAACAGATGTCTCACCTTGGCAGATGAAAGGCAACACAGTGTCACAAGGGATGCCAGACATCACTTCACCCTCAGCAACTGCCCAGGCCTGGCAGCTATCAGTGCTGGTGTGGGGTGGCACAACCAGCCGCTGGTGGTGCTGCTCATGCATCGCTAGCTGCCTGTTTGTTCCAGCCTGCTGCTGCTGCTGCTGTTGCTGCTGCTGCTGCTGGGCTGCAGCAGGGTCATCCTGCAGCCACCAGAGCACAGGCACATCAGGATACTGGGGCACCGGGCGATGCTGAACCTGCTGCTGGGGCGGGTAGTGTTGGTCTCTCCGGCAAGAAAAGCTCGTTTTGCAGGAAAAGTTCTGCATGAGTTGTGAATCACTGCAGCACTCTACTTTGAGCCGTTACATCACGCATGTGCACCCTACACATGCTGATGCCATGCGTTTTAAAAGGGCTAGGCCCTTTTTGTGTTCTGGTGCGCCAACGCGTGGTATTGAGTTGCTGATGCGTGTTCGAATGGGTTGTCTTTGTGTGCATGAGCGTACCAGTCGTTATGGTGGCAGCAGAGCTGATTCTAACACAGCATGTCCTGCTTGTGGTCAGGGCGTTGAGTCTTTGTCACATCTGATGTTTGATTGTCCCGCTACTTCTGCTCAGAGGGATACTATGCTTGATGAAATTCGGTCTGTTTTGTGTGATGTTGCTGGCGGCGCTGAAAAATTGTGCAATGTGTTGTCGTTGACTGATGCATCCACCAAGTTGTTGCGTTTTGTTTCTGATGATATTTGGGGTAGTAGGGGGGTGTGCCGAGTGATATCTAGGAGCATTGCTGAGCATCTTGTCCAAGCTTGGGATGTGCGTAATATTTGCAAACACAATGGAGCAGTGCTCCCTCTTTCTTCCGCTCCTGAGGGGCGCGGGGCCGATGGCGTTGATGCTATGGCTTAATGGGTAACATGATGATGATGATGCATGAGTTGCTGAGTGGTGAGATTGGACATCCCAGGTTTGATGCCCAGTGCCTCTTCAGCTTCCTTCAGCAGCTTAACATGCGTTAGGTTGAGCAGGGCAGACTGCAGGTGCTGCCAAACTTTCTGGTCTCTGTTGGATGCAGTCAGCAAGGAGCCCTGGACAGCCCTGCATGCACCTGCTGCTGCTGACAGGTTGCGTGGGTCACCAACTCCCATAAACAGGTAGGTTGTTCCTTTGAAGCGAGTAGCAGCGACAGGCAGTCCATGACGAGGATCTTTAAACGCTTTTAACTCTGTGAAGAGAGTATCGGTGTACAGCAAGCCAGGTGGCTCTGATGAGCCTGAACAGCACCAGAGAACAGATGTCAGAGTGGGTGAGGACTACTGCAGCATGCCAGTTGCTGCATTGTCGGGCGCCAGGCGAGAGCATCATGGTTATAACAAAGTTTTTGAATGGATGCCGGTAAATTCATAGCAGCTGGCAGTGTTAGCACACCTTTCCACGTCCTGTTCAAGGATGCTATCGGAGTCCATCCATCCCTTAGGCCGACCATGCCGATCTGCAGCATTGCCAACCCCCCAAGCAGCAGTACAAAACATCCCAACTCTGTAATCCCCCCGCGGCGTGTCATGAGTGTACGGAAGGTTGGACCTTCAGGCAAGCTACATTGCAAGCAGGTTCGCTGCGTTTGGGTCGAAGCTCGGATATATAGACATGGGTGGTAAAAACTCTAAAGTATCTCACATGATTGAAGCAGCGATGTCCAGTTTCGGCAAATGACACCCCAAAATGTAACCGTATATACCGTGTCACTAGCGACCACAGTCAGTTAGGGATGCCGAGTGATCCCTGTTCAATCCCTGTTCAATCACATACAGCGGTTCGTGTTACTGTTGATCTGCAGTGATTTGTGCAGTCAACATGCTGCTGGAATGGTTAACTGTTATCTTGCATGCTAATGTATTAAACTGCGACTCTGTGGAAGATTGGGCGATGGGATACAACAGCATGCTGTGACTGCCTGCTGCCCTGGGTTTTTATCCTGCAGCACCAGGCAACCCAAGACAACCTGCAGTCAGCGGCAGCCCAGCAGCAGGAGGACTGCTACTACAGGTAAGCTTACCTTAAGGCAGCAATGCTGTCACATTGAATGGCCATGCAACTGCATTACATAAGATTTTGGGCGGGTGGGTGGGGTTTTGCTTGATTGCAAGCCAAACATAGGCTGCATGAAGCATTGCAAATAGAAAGCAATTGCCGGCAGTAGCATGCAGCAGTGCTATATGATGGATGCATGGTACGATGGCACAAGCAGATGCTTTAACAACCTGGAAGTCACATCATGTGTGTGTTCGTGACGAACTTCGCCCGTTTGGGTAGCCAATGACAGGCTCATTGGGCAGAGGCAGAAGCAAAACCAAGACACAAAAGAAAACATGCAAGACAGAGGGGGAAACGATTCACCAAATGTTGTCCAGAAAAGCATCAATCAACACGCCACACAAAGGGTCTTGATGTTGCTTGTCAATAGCATGGACCAGGGCTGCCAGTGTAATCTGGTTACTGTTAGACATAACTTATGCACTGAGTATGCATGCAGTCTGGGCTCTGAGGATCAGTGCCGGCAAACAGATTCCTGAAGCTTTCACGTTCCCTGGTATACCAGGCGCATTCAAACATAACATGGTACTCATCTTCTACACAGTGAGGCAAGCACCTGGGGCAAATCCGCTGTCCTTAGGGGTATTGGTCCATCGGCCTGTGGCCACACCCAGATGATGTACACCGATCCTCCTCCTCCTCATCATCATCATCATCATCATCATCATCATCATCATCATCATCATCATCATCATCATCATCATCATCATCATCATCATCATCATCATCATCGTCATCCCTCATCCTCATCCTCATCCTCATCTCATCTCATCCCTCATCATCATCATCATCATCATCATCATCATCATCATCATCATCATCATCATCATCATCATCATCATCATCATCATCATCATCATCATCATCATCATCATCATCATCATCATCATCATCATCATCATCATCATCATCACACGTTGTTCTAGTAAGAGTGACTGCAAAGCAGGAACTCTCAGGTCACTGTAAGTGACCACCTGACCAAAGATGCCAGAGCTCATAAGCCAGGACCAGATACGGCCAAAACCTTAATCACAGAACCACACTCCCAAACGCACTGTGGTGTAACTCTCAATCACTGATGGCCCTGAGGGGCCCAGCAGCTTGGCTGCAGTCAAGGTTGGGGGAATGGAACCTCCCACACCTATTTCACAGCCAACCCATCCCAGCAATCTGCACTGTTCGCTGAAAGCCAACAATTGCATCAGAGTCTACCACCATGAGCTGCTGCTGCCGCTGCTGCACATGCTGGTGGTGCCTTTCAAAGGATGAGTGAGAGCGCTGATGGTTCGAGCCACTGGCTGTTTGAAAGCCTGTGGCCTCACCCTAAAACTTAACCCTGCCAGTTCTGTTGCGCCTGATGGCCCATACTTGTTTGTGCTAGTGCTGTTCACGCAAACAGCCTGATGATGGACGAAGAGTCCGAAACGCGTCGCTCAATGTGTAACAGTACTTACTAGCAACAGACAAGTGACTTTGAACGGTTGTTGAGCAGTGATAGCCAGTCAGTACACACACCACACAAAACTCGTTCTTTTTTAATCCTGCCTGTCTCCAGCTGGGCCAGTGATTTTTCTCGTCTCCTCTTCCCCGATGCTGAAACAATAGACGATGCAAGGTATCATACTGTGGCATGATGGGCCCCATCAGCAGCATGATTATCAAGCATCATGCATATAGGCTATACAGCGACATGATGCTAGCAGCGCTGTCATGCCATGCCATCATGATGATGGCAGTATGCCGCTGCAAATGACGTGTTGTGAAGCAACTGAAACCGGCGCTGGCTGCCACAACCCTGTGCATGTACAACCCCATCATGCATTCTGGGATGGGATGGGTGGCCCCCCAGGCCAGTAGCCCAGAGCCACACAGCGTGCAGGTTACCAATTCCATGCGCCAGATCCTACGAGGATGATCCAACTTGATCACTGTAAATAACACGGTGTGTTCACTTAACAGTAATCAAGTTGGATCATCCTCGGA
The DNA here is from genome assembly GCA_902809745.2 of Tetradesmus lagerheimii. NCBI lineage: Eukaryota > Viridiplantae > Chlorophyta > Chlorophyceae > Sphaeropleales > Scenedesmaceae > Tetradesmus > Tetradesmus lagerheimii. Next base: position 220,002 of record CADDIJ020002600.1, on the reverse strand, counting down.
GGATCCTGGCAGGAACAGCTGCCTGGCCCAGCCCAACAGCCCAGTGGCGCCTTTGCAGTGCTAGCCAGTGGCGATTTGAGCTCTGTTCCATGATGATCGACATGCTGCTACACCACTCTCAGAGCCATGGCATGCGATGCTGTGCAGGCTACTGGCATGCCACCATGACGGCGATGGTGTTTATGCATGTTGCAAGCACGCTAGCTCTACAAAACACAATAAAAAACAGCTGTTGATTGCATGCATTGAATTCTGAAGGGGGCAACAAGGCGCGCATCCGCATGTGCAGCTGTACAAGAATAGGGGGTACAACCACCACACACAGTAGCAAGAACATGACATGAAGCTGGTAGTCGTGCTGCACCAATGCATCCGCTATGGCCACAGCATATGCGGAAGTCGCAAGCTGATATCCGCACATGCCTGCTCACTGCTTTGCTATCGCCGGATATGCGTCCACAGCTGGTGCAGAAGGTGCACCACCAAACTGCTGCTGCTGCTGGCCGGGTTGCAGCACAACTGGAGGTGCATAAGGTGCAGCAGCAAACCCAATTGCCAGCGGAGCTGAGGGCGCATAGGGCCCTGCAGCAGCACCTGTACTGGGCGCTTGATGGCTGCTGACTGGAAAGCCAGGCGCTGCTGCTGCTGCTGCAGGTGTGCCGCTGATTGTTGGTGCTGGCTGGGGGCTGGGTGGCACATACATGAACGGCTGGCCTGCAGTGGGAGGAGGCGGCTGCGTTAACACAGCAGCATGGCAGGCAGGCAGGCAGGCAGGGGACAGGCAGAGTCGATGACAACAACAGGACAAAAATGCCAGCCACAAGTCACAGGCGAGACGCCAGCACCTCCTGCAGAGTAAGCTAACTGTGCGGATGTAGCAGCAGCCAGCAAAGCGCTGTGCAACACAACAAGTGATGTTGAACTGGGCGCTTGTAGGGGCTTGGTGCAAAAGCACGGGCCTATGCTGGTGTGTCGTTGCCCTGCTTATGTTACAGCGCTGCTGCCGTGTACTTCACTCACCATATAGCCAGATGCAGATGCTGTTGCTGCCGGCGGCCCCCCTGCAACTCCTGCTGCATGCGGCCATGCTGCTGCTGGCCTCTGCTGCTGCTGCTGCTGTGGAGGCTGCAGCACGCCCCACCAAGCACGCTTGCTGAGCGCCGCAGACGCAGCAGCTGCAGCTGCAACTGTGCCTGGCAGCAGCGGCTGCTGCTGGTGGTGATGGTGTGGCAAAGCATGCCTCCTTCTTTTCGGCCTGCAGCAGCCACAGCAGCAGTCCCCGCAGCTTTCCTCACACCCCGCACAGCACTCCTCATCTGCCTGTACTGCCGCCACACACAACAGGATGTTGCATACATTGTTGCCGACAGCAACACACGCCAGCAGCAAATGGAGCAGCTCCACCATAGCTGCTGTCCATGCTGCTGCGATTAGCGCATGGCGGGCGCCAGCAGAGCGCATGCCTGATGCATCAGCTGCTACTGTAGCTGCTGTGAGGACAGCTGCAGATGCTAGCCACCAGATGCAGTTGAAGGCTGCAAGTAGGATGCTGCAGACCGGGCCCAGTCCACAGCAGTCGCAGGAGAGGCACTGCAGGACAAGCAGGAGGGATGTTGCGGGGGTATTGAGGCGTTGCGAGGGGTCGCAACGTATCGTATCTGGACAATGAACAATGATGCTCAGCAGCAAAGACTAGGACTAGTGGAGACTCAGCGCTGATGCTGGGATGCAGTGCTTATGGTGCTGATCAGCTGAGCAAGACTTGACCAGCAATGTGCAAGATGACACATGCGTTTCCTGCAGCCAAACATAGCAGGAATAGCAACATAAGCGGCAGTTGTACATGCATGATGTGACCAGCTGTGACCGCTCTGTTCCAGGTACACATGTTGCCACAGCCAGCGCCATGCATGTGACGCACCGTTAGGCATCCTGCAAGCACTGCTGTGCTGATGCTGACAGCGCCAGCCGTGACTGCAAAGTAGCAGCCACCCAGCTCTGATGGCTTGCTGGACAAGTAGCAGCGGTCAGCAGGCCCCAGCAAACTGCTGGTGGTCAGGAAAATGACCACGAAGCTGCATACCACCTGCGCATGCATGGATGACAGGCAGCAGCAGCGGCAGCAGCAGTGGAGAACAGCAACAGCAGCAAGAGTTGAGCCAGCTGTTCATCAGGCATAGAAAAGGACAACTGGTGCGAATTACAAGCGTGCTAGAGACGATCCTAGGTAGTAGCTGGTGTAAACTGAAGGCAGGAGAGGCAGCAGGCCAACTAGGGCTTCCAACCTGCTGATGCTCATGCTAATCATCAGTGCGGCTGACGTGATGCTGCTGCAGCGTTAGAAGTCAGTTACATGGCTGTTTTGCGGTTGAATGCGCTGGTGTGCGTGCAGCACAAGGTTGCAGTAGCACGTGTCCTCACCTGCAAGAATGTGACTCCGAAAAGTGAGGTCCTCGCCATCGCATGTCACTGATCGCTATTTGGACACAGAGAAGAGCAAAACCATGCGGTTCCTGAGCTGTGCAGAAGCAAGACCCACGATAGGACGCAACAACAGCAGAGACCTGAGACCGAGGAACAGAACAGGGCACCGTGTGCCCTGCATGCTTCAAGCACATGGTGTTCTGAGTAGCTGTTCGCACCAGTCTAACCTCAGATACCATCCTGGAGGTTGCTTGTAGTCAAGCAGCAGTGGGCAGCATATAGTCGACTTCATCTGCTGGCAGGTTGTTGCTCTGCTGCCTCCTGTTCTGTGTCCCAACTCGAGCCAACCGAATATATAGGACATAGGAGAAGCCATGCCTGTGGTGAGCGAAGAACAGGAGGATGCAGCTGCAGCTGGAGGCGCAGCTCAGCTTCGCACAGCAACCACCTGTGTGCAGAGCAGCGTCGACCCCACCAGTACCTCATGGTTGATTTTGTGCTCTGCAGCTGTGCATCGGCCCGGTGTGCATCCCTTTGAACCTGCTTCTACCATTCCTGCTTGGGATAGCTCACCGCTACGGCTGGCTCAAGTGGTTTAAACGAGAGTGGGTGACGCTCACATGGTGGCGGCAACTGTTCAGCAGCAGGTGCGCAGATAGTTGCAACTGTTTGGACAAGGTTCCAGCACTGCAGCAAGTGCATGCGCAGCCAGCAGCATGCAGTGCTTGTGTGGAACTTGCAAGGTTGATGTAGGCTGATGCTCGAAGGGTCTCCCCATCTGGCACAAATCCTTGTAACATGCACGCTCCCTTTGTATCGCTACGCAAGGGGGCGCTGCGTGTTGGGGCCCTTCATCTGTGCCTGCAAGGACCATCATCACAATGTCACCCAAGCTGTGCCTGCAAGCTACTGTGCCGCACCACATGCCATGCTTTCCACAGCATTGTCACTGTATCGGGTGCCTTGTCGCAGGTCCAAGCAGCAGCCAGCAGCAGGGGCCACAGCAGAGGGAGCGGCAACAGCAGAGGGAGCCAGTGGCACAGGTGGCAACTACGTGTGTGAAGGGGTGAGCTCACTGCTGCAAGAGAAGCCGGACTCCAATGTGTGTGTATGCAGCAGCAGACGGCACTGTGCATGTGGCAGTATGTAGATTGGCAGGCAGCAGCAGCACAATGGCTCATGTATTGTGCCATTTGTATGTAAGCGTCTGCACTGATCCTGGCATTTGCGTGACGCTTTGCACGTGTCTTCAGAAAGCATCTTGAAACACTCAGCCAACAGCCGACCTGCAGCGCTGACCGAGACTCACCGACTTCTGCTTGTGTTGCTGCATGCGTTGCACAGGGGGTGTGCCGGCTTGTGCCTCCGGATGAAGCAGCAGCGGCCACAGCAGCAGCCACCATGCAGCAAGACATAGAGCCAACAACTGCAGCAGCTGGAGGAGGTGCAGCAAGGCGCAGAAGAGCATAGCAGCTGCGAAGCTGGCTATGAGGATTGCATGTGCAACATGATGAAACCTGTTGGCTTGGATTGCATGTTCCCATTTTAACATCCAACAGCTTCTTACAGCAGAAGGTTTTGCTCCGTAAAGTTGGGCTGGATATTTGGCTGGTAAAGTTTTGGATCTTGGACTAGTTGAAATTGACAGCAGCAGGAACAGCAGCAGCAGCAACAGCAGTAGGGCTAGAAAGCGGATAAGGACAAATACTGTGAAATGTGCATGCATCAAAAGTAACATGCTTCTATGACACAATGGTTCGCTGGCGGTTCTGTCTGCATACGTGTCAACTTGCGCCTGATGTACAAGCAGCAGCAATCTAGCAGCGATTGCCTGGAAGGCCCTGCCAGGTGTGATGATCACATGCCATGTGCATCAGATGCAAGCCCACTCTGTTCACCCGCTAAAGCCACCCGTATTCACTAACCGCATATAGGCCACCTGATTTCACGATCGGAGGGGATGCTGGCAGCCCACCTGGCAAGTGCACAAGGCAAGCTCTGCCAGAGGTGCTGTGCCCATACAGAGGTTGGGTCGGCAGGTGGGATCGCCGGAATTCCGGCGTCAACTTTATAACCTGGCAAGAAAAGCACGAACACCTTTTCGCTTGCATTGTGGAAAAGCAAGCTGTCACCAGGCAGAACAATCGATTTCAAACGCATGCTAGGGTTTGAGCCAGATCACCATGGTATCGTGAAGATGGCCCGAACATCGGAAACAACAGTATCGTGGTGTCAGAATGTAGTCGGGTGCAGTTCACGAAGAAGTAGGGCCCCACGTAGTTCTCGCGCATGCTGCTGCTGGTCGTCTCGGCAGACCGTAGCACAAGCCGTGATAGCTGCAGCCCTGCTGCTGGCAATAGCTTTGCGTTGTGCTTCGTGCCAGCGCATGCCGAGTGCAGACTGCTGCTGCAAGGCTGCCTTGCAGCAGCGACACCAATAGCAGCAGCACCAACTCAAGCAGCAGCGTGAACAGCAGCAGTAATAGTAAAGCCAGGATTGGTGTAGCAGTCGCCTCCTTGTCATGCAACAGCTCAGACGGCACTCCAGTACCTATAGCCATAAATACAACGTACCTGCAACAGCATGCAGCAGCTTTCACTGGCGTCAAGATCCTTGTTGTGTCTGCGTGCAAAGCGGATGCAGCACATGACGTTCCCGCGCCCATCCATGCGCTGCTGTACTTTTGCAGCAGCAGTCACCACTTGTGCTGCTGCGGCCAGTAGTACGCAACTTGGCACTGCCACTGGCAGTGCCGCGCGACATCAGCAGCAGCAACAACAGCTGGCATCAAGCAATCTTGGCTTTTGCAGGCGACATTACTGCAAGCATAGTGGATGGCAGCTTCACAGATAACGTTGCAGGCAGTGTCTTGGTTGCAAGGCAGCAGGCAGTGCTTTCAGTGACTAACAGCAGTTTTCAGCGCAACAACTCAACGTACGGAGGTGAGCTCCATGCCGTGCGTGAAACTACCCTGCAAACCAGCTGCTTGCTCAGAATAGATCCGAGACGTGTGCTGTATCTGAATCTGTATAATGATGTAATCCTTTGCCTTGGAGTGGCACACACTTACCATGCACGTGACATCAGTCAGTCAAGTACTCATGTTCAGATGTGGGCAAGCCGCTTTGTATGTGCTCCATTGCCAACGTTTGGCCACCTGTTACAAACACATCACCTGGTGTTGACTCTGTCACCTGCGTGTGTTCTGGCCGCTCACAGGTGCCTTGTTTCTGGCTGGCAATGCACGCACAACCATTGTTGGCAGCCAACTTGATCGCACACTTGTGGTGCATTCTGGGGGAGCAGCGTACATCAAGGACAACAGCAGTCTTACGGTACTCAACAGCACTGTACAGGCGAACTACGCTCAGTTTGGTGGCGGCTTCATCTGCACCGAGAACAGTACACTGACCATTGCGCACTCAGTGCTGCGAGGGAACGCGGCACTCAAGAAAGGAGGGGCCATCCAAGCCATTGAACAATGCAAGGTGGGCGGCTGCATTTTTCGTTCTCAACAAGTTGAGTCAACAGCAAGGAAACACATCTTGTGCACACCGAGTCTGTCTAGTGAACATGCGCGCGTATGTTTTGTAGGTAAAGCCTTGCGAAGGCAGCAAATGCAGCGCACCCGCCAGCAGTTTAACTTGACACAACACTGCCGCTTGCGCTGCACATCTGATGCCTTGTAATGTTTCTGCAGGTGCACCTCAACGGCGTCACTTTGCGCGACAGTGTTTCAGAGGACGGTGCAACGGTCGCCATTTGGGGCAACACCACCCTTGAAGCTGTCGATTGTGTGCTCAACAACAACAGCGGCCCGTGGGCTGGCGCCTTGGACTTGAACGGCAACAGCAGCAGCAACCTTACAGGACTGAATGTATTCAACAACAGCGCAACAAAGAACGCAGGGGGCATGTGGGTTGGTGACGCTGCACAGGTGAGACATTTGGCGCTGTCAACATGCATCTGCTGTTCTGATTATTGTTCCCCCTTGCAGGTTGAGCGCAGAGTGCAGGCACTGCAGATGGTGCAGATAGTGCAGTGAAGGTGCAAGGACTGTGGACCTGCACGACCGTGCCTGGCAGGCTCTGCTGCAGTTGGCGACCAGGGACCACAGTGTAGTATCAGCATTTTAAAAACCCAATTGCTTGTACGCACTTGCAGGTGAACGTGCACAACTGCAGCTTTCAAGCCAACAGGGCAGCAGTGAACGATGGTGCAGTCAGCATGCATCAACGGGGCCATGTCACAGCAAGGTGTGCCACTGGCAGTTGACACTGCGCAGGAGATTTTCTTGCACTGTCCGTTCATCTTGTACCATGCTTCTTGTCATTTGTTTATTGCCCTGCGTCAAGACTGCCATGCATTGCAAGCACCACATGCAGTCTAGCTGTCTGCAAACAACATCTGAGATGCAGCAGCTTGTTTGGGCAGATACACTCACCAATGCCTGCCTAGACTAGAGGTGCGGTTGCAAGTTGCATCTGCTGCTGATCTGTCTCTTGCCGCAGGTTAAGCTCACTCAACCGCAACAACGCAAGCGAGGACGGAGCTGGGATCGCTGTGTACGACAGCTCAACCCTTGCGCTCGACAGTTGCACAATGCAACATAACAACGCTTCAAACGAAGGAGGCGCGGTGCTCGCTAGGGCCAATGCACAGGTGCGCCGGAGTTGCATGATAGTGATGCAGCAGTGTGGTTGCTGCATGGACTGTTGCTGCTTATGTGGTTGCCCAGTATAACAACGGTGAACTGTACTGGGATACACACTATTGGCTACAGCTGCCGTCATTGCAACAATTCCTTGCAGGTCAGCATACGCAACTGCAGCTTCCGCAGCAACGTTGCTTACAGAGGCGCGATCGCCTTCGCTGGTTTCAGCCACTGCATAGTGAGGTGAGGAATCCCTTGCAGCCGCTTCATGTACATCTTGCACTCATTCACATGTGGGTGTTGAATTGCGCAGGCTCGTATGTGCTGCTTCGCTATGCAGGGTGCCCTGGCATGCTCATAGGGAGGAGTTTCCCACTTCTGCTTTGACACCCAGTGCAATGCAGTTTCAACAGCTGCAGAGCATATGTGGGTATGCATAGCTTGCAACTGCAATCACAGCAGATTTATGCTGCTCCTATGGTGTGTCAGCACCACATCTGCATGAGTGGCCATTATGCTGCTGTGCTGGCCCCAAGCCTGCGCCTGACTCACGTCGTCATGTGCTGCAGGTCTAGCACCATCGCAGAAAACAATGGTACTCATGCAGCAGGGCTGTTGTTTTTGGATAACAGCACTGCCGAGCTGCACTCCAGCTTTGTGTCAGACAACTATGCCAGCAGCAATGGTGCAGGGCGCCGGCCAAAGCCAGCCGGCTTTGGCCGGCGCTGCTGAGGTGAGCTCAGAAGTTACACAGCATGCGCACGTGCTCAGAAGTTACACAGCACGCTCAGAAGTCGCACAGCACGAGCACGCACGAGCTCAGAAGTTACTCAGCGTGCTGTGAAGGAAGCCAAGATCCTCAGCTAGTGTTTGGTTGGTGTGTGGCATGCTGCACATTGGCTGCGAGCATCCTTTGCACAATCAGCCTGCTGCAGTGCCAACAGTGTTGCATCACTCACTAGAAGTAAAACACTACGGTATTGCAAGTCCGACATGAAGTGCAGTTTGTGCAGTTGTAACGCTCAGGAGTCATGAACTTGCAGGCATTACACGAGCGTGTGTGTTTTGATCTTATTCTTTGTCTCTGTGTGTCCTGCAGGTCGCCGCTCAAGACTGCCACATCTGGCACAACACAGCAGGGAATAGCGGTGCAGGCATTCACTTGAACCCTAATGATCAAACAAGCCTGCAACTCACGTAAGTGCATTGAAAGGCAGCAGAGATTTATTCAAGCGCATTTCTCCCAGCCATAGGGGGATACTGGAACCTGAAGCTGGCCAAGCCCTAGCAGCCACACATTTGTAGTTCGGGCATGATGAATGCAGGGGCTGCGGTTAGTTTGCCGCAAACTTGCAACTTTTGCTTTTTGCTGGCTGACTTGCATGGGATTGAGCAGTCCAGGTTTCAAACAGACACGAAGTGTTTGGACGACCCCATTTGAAACACTGATGAGCATGCTTTTTATCATGTCACGTGTGTGTGCCTGCAGGAACAGCACATTGGTTGGCAACAATGCCACCAATGCAAGAGGCATTGGCGCATTTGGAACCTCACGTGTGACGCTCCAAAGTTACACATTCCGCTCCAAAGTTACACATTCCGCTCCAAAGTTACACATTCCGCTCCAAAGTTACACATTCCGCTCCAAAGTTACACATTCCGCGGCAACAGCGTGAGCGACACTGGGGGCGCCCTGTCTGCCGAGGGGTCTGCCAACGTGAGCTCTATGTATGCCACTGCCGCGTCCTATACATGCACGCACTGGCAGCGCGCTGTTGTGTGTTTGTGATAGTCATGCTGACCTTCATACCAGCTGATATGTAGCAACTGTGGCTTGTGGTAGTTTGCATCTGAAACCCTACTGCTGGTGCTGCTGCCGCCGCCACAGGTGGCCATGCGCAACTGCACATTTGAGAGCAATCAGGCAGGCAGCATTGCTGCTGGTGTATTTGCCGGGGAATCCAGCACCGTCAGCATCAGGTGAGGGCAGCTTACTGTGTAGCATGGACGTTGATCGCAAGCTTCTACGAAAGACGCTTATCATGTTGTCTTAAGAATCCTGATTGCAATGCCCAGTACATCCGGATGAGCTGTTGAGGCGGTTCTGAACATACACTCGTCAGTTATTGAGTCACCCGTGGCTGCTCAGTGGTGCAGTTCACAGCATGCATTCAGAACCATGCGCATTGTGTCAACGTGCGGCAAGTTGAACTTACATCAGCCGCTGCACCTGCACATGCTTGTCCTTGCTGCCACCACAGAGACTGCTCTTTCTCTGGCAACAACGCCAGCTACTCAACAGTGTTGGCTGCCTACAAGGCTGCCACTGTAACAGCAAGCAGTGTTATGTGCAGCGGCAACAACGCCAGCAACAATGGTGCTGTCTTGCTTGTTGGAGACATTGCACAGGTACTGCTGTAGGTGCTGTTGTATGCTGCATGCAAACCCTACATCACCCAGCTTGCTACACTGCTGACTTGCAGAATGCGACGTCACCGTTATTGGTGATGAAGTCTCTGCACGGCTCGCGTATGCATGTGTATGCAACACCTATCACAAAGTGCTACCTTGAGCGCAACCACCCCAAAGGTTTATGACTTGTCCTCAGTGTGCCAGTGGAGACCTACTAGAACTAGACGCGGGTTGTGTCATTGCTATGATCGTTTCATGATGATCATCTACAATGGTGCTCTTTACAGGTCAAGATTCAAGGGTGGAGTATCCAGGAGAACGCAGCAGGCGACTTCGGGGTTCTGAACGTGGCAGATACAGGAGTTCTGCACTTGTCAGAGTGCAGGTTTGCCAACAACAGCGCCGCCCGTGGTGCAGCACTGTATTGCAGCGGAAGTAGCAAGGTGAAGTGTTCAACACACAGTGTGGTGTACGTCTGCTTTTCAGCAGCATTAGTGCATCTGCAACTGAAACAGCATGTAAAGGCTGACATCCAAGATAACGTCAAGCGCAAACACTGCAGTACAGAATTCTTCAGCTGCAAGCTCTCAGAGCTAGATCAAATCTACGTTCATGTGGCTTGCAGGTTTCTATTGCGGGTTGTGAGCTCCTGGCACAGCAGTCCAGGTTCGGCGGAGCAGTCTACGCCGCTGAGAGCTGCAACCTCGCCGTGAAAGGCAGCACGTTTGTCAGCAACAATGCCTCATATGGGGGCGCATTGGTTGCTGATGACCTGAGCACAGTGGTTGTGACATCATCTGTGTTTGACTCTAATACAGCAGAGATGAATGGGGGTGCAGTGCAGGCGAATGTACAGGCACAGGTAGGCTTGTGGTAGGCTGGAATACGATGTGGCATTATGACATGAACCGGCAAATGCTGGGCATTTGCGGCATTGCAGTTCGCATGTTGCACAAATTCTTGCTGCTGCAGCTCTAGACGACATGGCTCATGATGCTGACTGCAGCTGGGAGGCTTCACCCCTTTTGTAGGGCTGACACATTGCTCCTGCTGTGTGCAGTTTGCAATGGATAACTGCAGCTTCAGCAGCAACCGTGCCAGCGAGTGTGGGGCTGTGGCAGCATGGAGCAATGCATCCGTCACGATCAACAACAGCAGCATACGGTCCAACAGTGCAGCTGAGCAGGGTGGGAGCTTGTGCTTTGGGGGCAACAGCAGGGGCAACGTGACGCAGCTGTGGGTGGCAGGCAACAGTGCAGGGGGCCTTGGAGGAGGCATGTCGCTGAACAACTCTGCACAGGTGCACCTTGACACACACAAGTCTAACTCGTCAGGTGTAACGCATAGTGTATTGCGACTTCGTCTGCTGTCAAGTGCAAATGGGATTAAGCTGCCACACCATGTTGTATCTCCTCACCTCTGTTGAGCCGTGTTCAACACGAAGTTCGTGTGTATGCATGCGCAGTGAAGCTGGTGATAGCTGAAATTTTGAATCTGCAGCCAACAGCAGCCCACTGTACATGCATTTGGACTGCTCTGCACTGTTCATGATACAAACAGGCCTGACTGATTCTGATGGTCTGCTTTGCAGGTTGCTGCTGCTGATGTCTCATTCCAAGGCAATGCTGCAGATGAGGGCAGAGGTATCGCCGCAAGAAAAACATCTTGGATGAGTCTGAGAAGCTGCAATATTGAGTTCAACAATGCCTCCAGCCATGGAGGCGGCATTGTGTTGCACGACCAAGCTAAGTTGGACGTTGATCCCAACACCACAATGATAGCCAACAACGATGCAGGGGGGTACGGCGGCGGCGTACTTGCCATGAGTCCAATGTTTGTTGTGGACGATCTGTTGGCTGTGCTTGCCAACAACACAGCACGCTACGATGCTGATGGTTCTGTTGATGTTTTGAGAATTGAGTTGCTGGGCAATGCGTCCATTGCTGATTTTGTGAGCAGGCCTTGTGCCGCGGAGGGTGTCTTACCTGTCCGGTTGAACGTTTCCGGTCACTATGGCCTGCCGTGTGAGGGACTTGTCGTAGCTGCTGCTCTAGATGGCATGTACACGTTAGGAACGAGCACTTCTGATGCTGATGGCGTGATCGACGTGATTTTGCGCATACAGCAGCCGCCGGGGGATTACAACATCACGTTCAAGCTAGTCGACTACCTCGCTGTCTCTCCAGCTGTCCTTGGCTTGCACATCAGAAACTGCACGAAGGGTGATGTTGCGCCTACACCCGATATGTGCCGGATCTGCCCCCCTGGATCCTACAGCCTACAGCCCAGCCAGGGGACTTGCCAGATCTGCCCAGCTGCTGGCGCAACCTGGCCTGGTGGTGCTGCTATGGTGCCGCTGCTTGGCTGGTGGCACAGCGCAGCAGACTCAGCACAAATGCACAGGTAAAGCGTCCAAGCGAACGGTGGCCACAAGGAAGCCATGCGCTCTTGCACAGCATTCTTAGCATTATATGCTGCCTGCCAACTGCACACAAGCAGTAGTTCTAGTTTGTCTATGCTTGACGGGTTTTGCAAGGGCAAGCAACCTCCACAATGCAACCCTTGTCTCTGCTGCTGTGATTGCTGCAACTGCTGTTTGCACTCATACTGTTGTTTTGCCGCCTGTCATACCACTGCTGCATGCAGGTGCCCCAATGCAGATGCTTGCCAGGGCGACAGGCGTGCAGTGTATGCTTGCGGGGAGGATGCTGCTTGCAGGATTATCAACAACAGCAGCAACTACAGCCAGCTGCAGTGCAGTGCAGCATACACTGGCAATGTATGTGGCAAGTGTGCCACTGGCTACGGATCCACTAAGCCTTTCAACTGCAGATCATGTATGAAGCCCAGCGTGATCATCACCTTGTATGCTGTCTCGACTGTCGTGCTGCTTGCATGCATCAAGTTGCTGCTGCACTTCACGTTGGCTGATACGTTAGGTGCGCAGCAGGGTGAGTTGCAACCGCCAGCAGAGCTGATACGTTGTCTTGTGCTGCATGGTCAGCGCCTGCTGATTTTTGCTTCACTTAGCATTGAGTGGCCGGCATCTTTTGCGTATCCGTTGCATGCACTGGCTTGGGTTTGGTCCAGTTCATCACCTGAGACACTGAGTGCCGACTGCATTCTGCCAGCCGACAGCAATGTGCCACTAGCAGTGCAGCGTGTGGTGTTCTACCTTGCCATGCCAATTGCCATGCTGTTGCTGCTCCTGCTGTTTGAAGTGGCGATAGCTACTAGGTGCCTGGTATTTCTTAGGAGGCCCGGCACAGCTCAGAAGCTGCTGGCCCGTCTGGGTAGCAGCACAATAGTGGTGCTTTTCTTCTTCATGCCCTCTTTACTGCACACCGTGTTTGGGCTGTTTGCATGCATTCCGCTTGATCAGCCCGCAACTTGGCCGCATCGCAAATGCTGTTGGCTCCTTTTGGGTGTACGATACCAGCACCATCTGCTTTGGTTCCGGCTGGCATAGGTAGCTGGCGCTAGGGCTGGGAATCCCTCTAGTTGCGGTTTTGTGTGGTGTGGTGCCCGGAGTGACAGTGTTGATCACGGTTTCCAACATGCGTCACTTGTACGATGCAGGTTTTCGGCACAGCTGGGGCTTCTTGACGCACTCGTATCGTCCAAGTTTCTGCTGGTGGGAGGCAGTAGTGGTTTGGGAGACAGCAGTACTGGTTGCCATTAGTGTGTTTGGTGTCAACGTGGGTGCATTCTACCAGAGTTTGTTGATGATTGCTGCTCTGATGTTGATCTCACATTTGCAGTTGGGTTTGAAGACGTATGCACATTTGCAAGCTGGTAGGGCGATGGTGCAAGGCACGCATTGCTTGCTGCTGACTACAGTGGCTGGCTTGTATTTCCTGCCCCTTGGTGCAGTGCGTCCAACTGCAACATATGGCCTGGTGATGGGTGGAATCCTGTTGGCTGTACATGTTGTGTATGTGTGCAGTGTGCTGTTTCAGCTGCTAAGGCTCATTGACTGGCCACATGGCAGTGCACTGCTGTGCACGATATTTGAGAGGGACACTACTGCGGTTCAGAAGGTCATGCGGCATTTGCGTGTGGGCGCTGAACGTTGGTTGGTACAGTGTGGGCTGTCGTGCCATTGCCAATGCGACTGCATGCCTGCAAGTCTTGGGAAGGCCACATGCGGCTTACCCACAGCCCATCTGTGGCACTGCGGCAAAGCATGTACAAATTTGAAAAGCAATAGCGTAATGCGACTGGCTACAGCTACTGTTGAGACAAGTTCAGACTATTGTTGACTCTGTTTTGTCGTATTACATGGAAAGCGACGCGTTTCGGGCTCTTCACCCTTCATCAGGCCTCAATCCTGTGAACACGGACAGAATCAACAAATACTCGCCATCAGAAGCACACAACAACAGGGTGCAGGTTTTTGGGTGAGGTCACTGGCCATGTTGCTAGTGGCTCGAACCCTGTACAATACTGCACTGCAAAAGCAAACCACGAGGTCTTGATGATGAACACAGGGTGAGAGCCACTGGCAACATGGCCAATGACCTCACCCAAAAACCTGCACCCTGTTGTTGTGTGCTTCTGATGGCGAGTATTTGTTGATTCTGTCCGTGTTCACAGGATTGAAGCCTGATGAAGGGTGAACAGCCCGAAACGCGTCGCTTTCCATGTAATACGACAAAACAGAGTCAACAATAGTCTCATCATCATCATGTTATGTTGTTGTTCAACAATAGTCTGAACTTGTCTCAACAGTAGTTGTAGCCAGTCGCATTACGCTATTGCTTTTCAAATTGCGGCTTACCCACTGCCCATCTGTGGCACTGCGGCAAAGCATGTACAAAGTCCCGTCTAGGCAGTGCACTGGATACGCCGCGTAGGAGTGACTCCTGTATAAATCAACAACCAATTCGGAGTGTTACGTCTGCAGTGCTGACCGTCAGTGTGGCACACTGCTCATCATCATCATCATCATCATCATCATCATCATCATCATCATCATCATCATCATCATCATCATCATCATCATCATCATCATCATCAAATTACGAGATCAAGTGCTGACACACTGCTGTCATTCCTTGTGGCAGCCTACATTGGGCGGGTACCGTACCCGTGGGCATGCCTTAACATACTGGCTGACCATTCTGCATGCTCACTGTGAGCACGGCGTGCTCGCGCTGTAGCGCGCTGGCCACCATGGTGGCTCACGAGCAACACCACTTGCCACCCCATAAGTGGCATACAGCATGTTCATAAACCAAAAAACGAGGTGCAATGCTTTCAAAAGGACAGAACCGCTGACTATGCAAACTTCGCAAGCCTACTACGCTGATGGCGGGTGACCACTGTCATCACACCCCCTTCACGCATGTCACAGCGTGCACAGCTCCTCAATCTGCGCACCAAAACCTGCGGGCACTGTTTGAAACACCGCCTACTGTGCATCACTTCAGCAACCAATAGCTCCTCAGCTGCAGGCATGTGTCACAACGCTTTGCACCACTTCACCAACCCTCCTGGCCTCGCTGAAATTGCCGCAATTCAACATTCAGCTGCAGCTAGGCTGCGGCGCCGATGCGCCCCTTCAGCATGTGCACCTGGCATGCTGGCAGGTTGCCCACCAGCCTATCCACCAGACTCGGCAGCGCATCTGCAGCACCAGGCCCTTCCAGACCCACTCCCACCCACTGCAGCTGACGCATGCCACCCAGCCACACACCTAGGTCCCTCACTGCTGCTGCTGGCGCGTCAGCTGCCACACACACCTTCAGCTTCCTCAGCTGCGGCAGCGCAGAGATTGCGTCGCGAACCCTAGGCCCTAAACCCCTGTCTCCAATCACCAGACTGAGCTCCTCCAGCTGGCTGCATTGTGACAAAACCACAAGCCCTGAACCCTTGTTCAGTGCTGCACCCATGCTGCTAAGCCCTGTGCCGTTGCCCCTAGACCCTGAGCCCACACCCAAGGCGTCAGAGATCATGTTGGCAAACGAGGCACTGCCCATTGACTGCAGTGTAGGAATGCTACCCAAAGATGTCAAACCGAAGCCCCTGCTGCTGCCACTGTTGCTGTTGCTGCCGCTAATGAAGCTTGCTCCACCTCCGCTGCTGCTGCTGCCACCGTTGCTAGCACTGCCAAACTGCATTCGGCCAAAGGATGCGCTGTTGGTCCTAGTCAGCGCGCCAGCTGTAGCTCCTGCAAGGCCGGCTGTAGCAGCCATTGTAGCTACAGCGATGCCGCTAACAGGCATGCCTGCTACAGCCGCCATAGGCCCTGCTGCTGCCGCTGCAGCAGCTGCTGCTGCAGCACCAGAGAAGAAGCTAAATGCACTTCTGCTGGTGCTGCTGCCGCTGCTGGTGAAGCTAGCAAAGCCAGCACTGTTCTGACGCACAAGCATGTCACCTGCATTGCTGCTCCTGCGGGTGGTGCTCTGGTTGCTGCTGCTGTCGCTGCTACTGCCAGTAACAGCCGCACTAGCCACTGGCGGGCACGCAACAACAGTAACAGGCCTTCTGAACTGACTCACAGTATCTGCTGCATTGATGCTCAGACGTTTCAAGCTGCCGCAGCTAGCTGTTACTGCTGCTGTCAGCTGCTCACATGTTAGTGATGGGGCCTGCATGTCGAGGCTTGTGAGGCCTTGCATCAGCAGCTGACTCGGCAACCGTGGTGGCTCATAATCTGGTGTGTCAGGGCTGAAGTGCATCTTCAGGGACTTCAAGCCGGGTGTAACTGCTGCTGCTGCTGCTGCTGCTGCTGTAAAAGAGTCCTGAGGCTCTAGGCTAGGCATGCTTGGGAGCGGCAGCAGCACAGTGCCGGCAGCTGCCGCTGCTACTGCTGCTGGCGCAGCAGCAGCAAAGTTCAGCTGCCAACCATCTAGCTTGCGCAGTGAAGCTGGCAAGTCAGCTTCATCTGCAGTGACACTGCCCAAGCCGCTCAGCAGCGGCCCCTCCTCCTCCCCTCCCAACCCTGCATCGCCTACTGGCCTGCTGTTACTGCCACACCAGGGCTTAACCCTCAAAACCTCAAGCATCTTGAACCCTGCAAAGCCCCGAGTGCTGTCCAGCAGCGTAACCCTCAAGCTGAGCTTACGCAGCTTTGACCAAGCTGCTGACAGCGTCCGGATCTGCTCTGCAGCCACCATGACTGGGCCGGTCAAACTTAGGGTTTGAAGGTTGACTAATGCTGACAGGGACAGGAGGTTGAGGCCACCGGGGAGGCCCTGGTCGGCTGCTGCTGGTGGGTTGTAAAGGGAGAGCTGCAGGGAGGTTAGGCCTGTGAGGGTTGCCAGCCGTGGCAGCAGCTCGAGGGGCATGTTGTCTAGCGTGAGCTGCTGCAGCTGCGTGCACAGACCCAGAGACCTGCATAGACAGAAACAGCAGACAGCAGCAGGCCATGGTAAGCAAAAATTTTTGATGGGTTGCAGTGCATGAATTCTTCCATTTTGATGCATGCATGCAGGCGGTCTGTATATGCCCTGTGCCTGCATCACTAGCATCAAACGCAGCATGCTCAAGCCGCGGGCGCCTGCCCGTCAACAAGCAAGGTACAGCACATGCGACCAGCAGTGCAGCTGCCAGCACGTTCTGTTGTACATTTGCTGCATGCTGATGGTGTGATGTGCAGCCGGCGTGGTAAACATAACATAGATGTAACTATTGTTACGGCATGCTCACCTGGCCTGGTTCTCATCCAGTGCGGCCAGCTGCAGCAGCGTCAGCTGCCTCAACTGCTCCAGCTTGAATAGGCCTCGCAGTGAAGGGGTAGGCACGCGTGACAGCACCAGGCTGGCAAGCTGCTTGCAGCCAGGCAGCAGGTCATCTATGCTGGCAAAGCACACTCCTGTGGCCAGCTCCTGCATGCCTGTTGACAGGGAGAACGGAAACAGCAGAGATGGTGTGTGAGTGGTGCTGGATATGCGCGATGCTGGATGCGGGTCAGGTGCTGGTGCTCAGGCTTCAGGTGCTGGATGCATGCTGCTTGTGCAAAGTACGAAGCGACATCCATGGTACTGTACAGCAACATGCCCTGTGATCATCCAAAGGCATACACACCAGTTGCAGCTGCATGCATCTACTTGTCACGTTTCATGTATGTACGTGTCCTGTGAGCTGTGCATGCGAAGCAAACAAAAGGGTACCTGTGTATCTGATCTCCAGATGCGTCAAGTTGCCCAGCCCTCCGAGGCAGTCCAGCACCAGCGGCTCAGCAAGCGTCCCAGCCACAGTCCTGAAGCAGAGCTTCAAGATCTTTAGCTGCTGCATGCTGGCAATCGCCGCCACGTGCTGCTGCTGCAGCTTGCCGCTGCTGCTGCTCTGCAGTGTGAGGTGCTGAATGTGGGGCAGCCCCAGCAGGAGATCCAACCCAGCAGGCCCCGGCAGCCGTGCATTTGTGAGGTCCAAGCAGTTGATGCTGCCTGGCAGGGCGGTTAGGCCCTCCAGAGCAGCTGACCAACTGAGCGTGCCGGCCTCACCGCTACTGCTGCTGCTGCCGCCCAAGTTGTTGATGGTGATGCTGCGCAGAGCTGTGATGGCACGCAGCGTTGCGACTGCTGCATGCAGGGAGTCCTGGCAGACGTCCTCGCTGCTGCCAGCTTGCAGGATGGCATGCTTGAAGGACCAGTAGGTGGTGACCAGCCGGTGGAGGTCCTGCTGCTGCTTGGGGTTGGAGAGTTGCCATAGGTGGGGTGGGAGACGCACACTGTGCACTGATGCTGCCAGCTCTCCTGCCCATTCCTTGCAGGCAAGGCGGGCGCGCTGGATGTCTGCCAGACACAGCAAGGGCTTGATTCCCTGCGAAGCAAGACAACAGGGTCGTTAGCGCAGCCATTGACAAGTCTACGGGTATCGCCGTTTTTTCATTTAGCTGCGACTGCGCCTGCAGTATGTTCGCAACAACTGCGAGCAGCTGGCGTGCCACCCACTTCTACTCAGGCTTTTCCTGGCCGAGGGCTATTGCTCACCTGCAGCACCACCAGCGGCACAGATGATATCATGTCTGTTTCTGATTCCATCGATTGCTTCCAGCGGGACAGGGATGCAGGCTCTGAAATGTGTTTCGGGATCGGCTGGACTGAGAACAAGTGAATTCACTGCTCGCGAAGCACTTAAAGACTGAGCCAGATAGTAAAACGAGTGGTTGTTTGTGTTGATGTATGATTGGAGCTGAGGAATATGGTGGCGGGGTGGGTGAAGGGAGGAAGGCGCGACACAAGGCGCCAAGGTGGCATGAGCTCCTTGAGAACCAAACACTGCAATGCTCGCTCATATAGACCAGACACCCACAGTATCGGCTACAAGGTCGGGTAAAGCCTAGCATTACTTTGATGTGCCGGCTCGTGGTGTAACAATGCGGGCGATGTCGTGACTTCGGTGCAGAGCGCAACGGCGAAAGCTCAAGCCTGATGAACGATTGCGAAGGATATGAAGCTGAATAAAGCTGCACCGGCCAAAATCAACAGCAGCGCAAGCCTTACCTGAACATGTGGGCAGCTGAGATGCCGTAGCTACGAAAAGCTGTCAAGAGGTGCGAGCACAGATGTGCAGGGCACCAGTAACATCAGTGTATATGTTTTGATGCCGAACATGCACGCGGTAAAGCTGCTGAACGAGTCAACAAAGCACCCTTTCTTGCTCTCGCTGTTATCCTGGCTACCCAAAGTCTCCCACCACCCTCAGCAACCATCACTGTGCTGCTGAACACCTGTGCTACTGCTGCAATGGCAGCAGTCGAACCACGCTGCTGCAATTGGGCCAGCCTATGCACTTCGCTGATAAGCCTGCCACAGCACCTTTCTAACAGACACTTATTTGAGCAACAAAGCAGAACAGCAGCACCCAGGCTATCATGGTCGGTACAGGTCCGGTCCGGCTCATGCATATGAGTAACTCATGGTGACCATGCAGGTGCCACAAGCAATGCTCGCCCATCATGGTGGGTATCTGCCTGCAAACTTCACTGCCGCAGCTGCAGGCTGACCTGCTCTACACTCCCCTGTGCATTGTCGCCAGCCTAAGCAAGTTTATAAAAGCTGCAGCCTCACCAACTGCACAAGACTTTCACAGCAACAGAAACGCATAATGCGTTCATGGATCGTCCATGATGAACACGATAAGCCTGGTGCACAATAAGCCTTGGCCAGCACTGCCACATTGGCATGACGTGACGTGGGCAGCACACTGGTGGAGGCTGGCGCTCACAGTCTGGATGCAAACGTCGGCAACCAACACAAACACACATGACTAGCAACAGCAGTGCCAGCAACATGTGGTGCCCAAAGCACACGCCCAGCATGATGCCAGCAATAAGTTATGCACGCCGTGCGGCGCACGTGGCTAGCTTGGGCTGCCCCGTTGCGATGCAGGTTGCACCACAGCTTGTGGGCGTGCATGTGCTGCATTGTC
Organism: Tetradesmus lagerheimii; assembly: GCA_902809745.2. Lineage (NCBI taxonomy): Eukaryota > Viridiplantae > Chlorophyta > Chlorophyceae > Sphaeropleales > Scenedesmaceae > Tetradesmus > Tetradesmus lagerheimii. Next base: position 200,132 of record CADDIJ020002600.1, on the reverse strand, counting down.
CATAAATAGGTGCCTTGCCCCACTTGCATGCAGAGCACTTATCAGACAGGCGATTCGCCGTGGCAGCCTTCGCCCAATTGTGCTTGAACAGCTTGGATGCCTGCTCTGCGCTTGAAACTGCCATGCGCGACACGCACAGCACGAGACAAGATCATACCATGTGTCATTCTGCACATGTGGCTAGCCACATTTGCCCCTTCCGCACAACCAGTATTGTCAGACAAAATGGCACTGCAGCTGCTTCGTGCTTTGCAGACACTGTCCCCTGTCCTGTATATACATAATCTACTTTCGTCAACCTCCACCGGCTGCACTGCTGCACAATGCGCAACCAACCAAGCAGTCATGGCTTGGAATGCTTTGCGGCGTGCGCTGCCGTGCATGCTACGCTGCCACCAGCTCCACTGCCGCAGAAGACAGCTGCACTGGTGCAGCAACCAGACCCTGCCTGCGCACCAATGTCGTCAAACCACAACAGCTGCCTGCTTGATGCCTAGCTCAGCCCGCTGTACATTCACACGTGCATTGATCTAGTCAGTGGAATGGCTGGCACCAGCACAGCTCCACAGCAGGAGACAGCACAGCTCAGCTCCTTAACTCCAGCTGCAACAATCCACAAAGACAATGGTTCCAACCGCCATGGCCCGCCTGCCAAAGCCAAGCAGCTGGTGCTGAGTCACCTCAACTCAGCTCCGCTGAACTCAAACTCAAACTCACGCACTCAACTCGCAGCATCATGCTTCATGCTTCTTGAAGATGACGCACGAGTTGTGGCCTCCAAAGCCAAAGCTGTTGCTGAGCCCAACCTTCACATCGCGCTGCTGCTTCTCCCCTGCACACACCACTGCAGGGTCGACGCCATCCTCTGGGCTGGCTACATTAATGGTGGGGTGCACCCAGCCTGCGAGGAACGAGCAAACAAAGCAGAAAAGACAGACACGACGTCGTGAATGTACATACCATTTAGTCCACCAACGCAGCATGGTTGCACGCTGTAAGAGTGCGGATGGTGCTTACACCGCGCACTGGTAGACAGGAAGTGATGTGCATCTGTTACAGGATCGCACGCAGCAACATTTGTCGGCAGCATGCGCATGCTCGTATAGCAGTGCTGATGCTGCACTTGCAGCCTGGGTGGGTGCAAGAGGTTGCAAACACCTCGCCTCTCACCCATCGCAGGATGGTCGCAAGCTGTGAGATGGTGGGGTTGCTTTACCACGCACCAATCAACAGTAAGTGACGCACATCTGGGAAAGCATTGCAGGCTGCAAAGAAGTGGCCTCTCATGAAACCCCTCTCACCAGTCTGGATGGCCTTGATGGTTGCCACTGCCTCCACCGCTCCTGCGCCCCCCAGAAGGTGCCCAATCATGGACTTGGTGCTGTTCATGCGCAGCCCATCGTGGCCAATCACGCTGCGGATTGCACGATACTCTGCCATGTCACCTGCAGTGTCATATGACAACGTTTGAGATAAAGAAGAGATCGAAAGATTGAATTGTCAGGAAACGAAAGGGGATGGTATTCTGCCATGTGGATTACAGGGTGGTGGAGAGGGAAGCAAAACAAAGACGACTGCTGTCGTGTCTGACAAGTGAAGTCAGGTGCCATGCAGTGAAACATCTTAGGAGGGCAAGCGCAAGCACCTGCTGCACTGCTTTCTGCTGCGCATGTGAGTGCTCATTGCTGTCACTCCTGCATTTTCTGGTGCTGCCTCACGCCAAATGGATGCATGCCGTTACACTGCAACAGCGCATCATTTGCTGCAAACATTGCAACAGTGCAACAGTGCAAGGGGGTGTACCTGCGGGTGTGCTGGTGGCGTGTGCGTTGACATAGTCCACCTCGCTGGCTTGCAGGCCTGCAGCAGTAACAGCAGCAATTCAACAACCCTTGGTGAAGCTGCAGCTGGGAGAGGAAGGTTGGCTGCATTGTGGCTATGATGCAGCGCTGACACGGAGTAACAGCATCTCACTGCAAGCCACGAATCTGCACATGTGTTGGCTTTGTTCAACGCTTTGACAGTCTCAACACAGCACCCATCGCACCATCACCTTTATATAACACATACATCCCACCATGCAGCAGCAGCCAGAGCAACAGCAGCAGCAGCGGTGTCACCGCACCTGCTGACTCCAGTGCGCGGTTGATGCACAGTGCCACGCCCTTGCCTTCTGGCTGCGGCTCTGTCATGTGGTGCGCGTCGCAGGTGAAGGCGCCACCCACATACTCTGCGTAGATGCGAGCACCGCGCGCCTTTGCATGCTCATACTCCTCCAGCACCAGCACACCTGCAAGTTAGTTTGGAAAATCAAATTGTGCATAGGTTTAGTTTGGTCTGGTTAAGTGCGACATGACGTGAGGCAACACGAGCGATTGTGTGCCTTTGCATGCTCATACTCCTCCAGCACCAGCGAGGAAGCGAGCGTTGCAGCACATTGACGCGTTCACCATGTTGCTTCCACAGAACAAATAAACTGGTGGGTAAACTCTGCGTAGATGCGAGCAGCGGCGCCTTTGCATGCTCATACTCCTCCAGCACCAGCACACCTGCACATCAGTTGGTGTTGGAACAGTTGGAAACGTCAGTGTTGGGTTTGTTTGGTCAAATGTGACATGGCGTGAAGTAACACGAACAACTTGTGTGCCGTTACATGCTCATACTCCTCCAGCACCAGCACACCTGCACACAGCTTTGAAGAATTTGATGGTGCATTAATTTGGTGAACGGAAACATGGGCTGAGGCAACGCAAGCAACTTGTGCGCAGCGGCACAGCAACTCAAGTGCAACAGTCAACAATCGCAGGAGCAGGCACACTGCTGGTGCAATCTCCTGGCCCCGATCTGCGGTGGGCCGCATGAGTTCATGATTCAAACTATTTGGTATAACATGTTACTAACCTGCGCCCTCTCCCATTACGAAGCCGTCCCTCTCCCTATCCCACGGCCTGCTCGCCGACTGCGGGTCGTCGTTCCTCTTGCTCAGCGCCTTGCAGGCAATGAAGCCTCCGATCCCGCTGGGGATCACTGCTGCATCTGCTGATCCTGCGAGCATCAAGTCTGCATCGCCGCGCGCGATGTGGTCTGCTGCGTTTGTGATGCAGTAGTTGCCAGTTGCGCAGGCTGTGTTGATTGCGTAGTTGGGGCCCATGAAGCCAATGTCCATTGCCAGCAGCGCGCCCGACATGTTGGTGATGGCAAAGGGGATGCAGAAGGGGTTCATCTTGCGGAAGCCTGCAGGACGGTCAAACATGTGGTCAAACATTGGGTCAAACACACACATAGTGCTCATGGTGTTTTCGTTCAGTGAGACTCTTGCTGAAGCCAACAAAGCGGCTTCCAAGTGCAAGTATTGATATGCATGCTGGCACACATGGGATTCAAGGCGAGAAGAAGTGTTGATATGCATGCTGGCACACATGGGATTCAAGGCGAGAAGAAGTGTTGATATGCATGCTGGCACACATGGGATTCAAGGCGAGAAGAGACGGGACAATGCATGTACACACGGTAACAGCAGCCAGAGATGGTTGGTGAGAGACAGATGACATGCTTGCCCATGCTGCTGCATGCAGGCAGACACAAGCTGATGGGAGCGGAAGACATGCTGCTCCCAGTACAGTAGGCAACCCAAGGCGTGTGTATGCGGCATGCAAGCGACAAATGCTGGCCTGTGCCACCGATTCTGCTGCCTTGCTTCACCCACTCTGCTGCTCCTGCTGCTGCTGCTGCAGTGATGTCGGCTGCTGCTGGCCTGCTGCTTTATGTGCCTGTACCGCTGTATAAACCACTGCCGCTGTTGCAGCAAGCCCGGCCAGTGCGTCACTCACTCTGCAGCTCCAGCGCCTCCACTGCAGTAGCAAAGGTTTGCATGCCGCCAAACGCGCTGCCTATGAGGATGCCGCACCGAGTCTTATCAAGCTCCTGCAAGTACACACAGCAGAACATGTGTTGGTATGCTATTTTTGTAGACTACTCAAGTTTGCTTTGTTGCTGACTTAACCCAGCATGCCAGGTCATGTTACTCCAAGCAGCAGTCGCATGCTGCGCAGGTATGCGCCACTACTTTAAATGCTGCCTCTGGCAGAGAAGCCTATTAACTTTGCTTCAAACTTCAACTTAGGCATGCATCATGTACATTCTATGTCACAATAGCAGCACAAACAGCTTCAAAAGTTACATGCATCACGCATGTTCTCTGTCTATGCACCAGCACAGTGTTGCAAACAGCCAGCGCACCTTGATGTCCTGCCCCTGCCAGTCCAGCCCTATCGACAAGGAGCAAACTTCAACTTAGGCATGCATCACGTACGTCCTCTGTCACAACAACAGCAGCAGCGCCCCCCACCTTGATGTCCTGCCCCTGCCAGTCCAGGCCTGCATCAGCGAGCGCCTTCTTGCCGCTGACCAGCACAAACTTGATGGCCTTGTCCAGCCGCCGCTCCATCTTCTTCGCTATGTAGCCCTCAGTCTCAAGAGACTGACAGCAGCAGCGGCAACAGCAGCGGCGGCGGCAGCAGCAGCGGCAGCACAATGTCAGGGCGCTGGCCACAGGTGTGCTGTGCAAGGAAACGTAAGCAGAGGTTTTTCACAACCAGATGTTACCTGCCAGCATGCAACTGGTTTTTCACAACCAGATGTTACCTGCCAGCATGCAACTGGACCCACGGCATCATTGCTTGCAAGAAGTGCCATCGCTGATGTAACCTGATCATAGAGCCAGACTGGAGGCCGCACCTTGATTTCGCCAGCGAACCGCGTTGTGAACTGTGACGCATCGAATGTGCTGATTTCTGTCACGCCGCTCTTGCCAGCTAGCAAGTTGTTGTAGAACTCGTCATGCTGCGCACACACAGCACATAACATTAGTCAATAACAGCAGGTTGCAGGAAAAGACAAAGACGGGCGACAGCTGTGTACTGCAGGTGAGCAACGCAGAGGCAGCACAGCATCCAGCAAGAGAAGCAGGCACAGCAGGCTGACAGGCCTGCGCAGCTGTTGCTGCAGCTACAATCCTACACTGCCAGTGGACTGGTGCCAGCCATCCGACTAGCTTGCTAGGGACATGCAAATGGCTGCAATCCACATAACTCAGCCGCTGCCACAATCGAAGCTGCAGCAAACCACACTCGCGTGGCAACCCCATGCATGCCTGATCACAGCTGGAGGCAACACTGCAGCCAAAGCTGCTGCCACCCTCACATATGTTCTGCAAGCCTTGTTCTGCAAGACCACTGCTGCTCAATACAGAGCAAAAAGACACTATGCAAAAGTGGCCAATTCCTAACGTCCATTGGTTTCCTGCAAGCAGCTTGCAGGCAGGCTCGCCTCACCTCATGCCCTAGCGGTGACACCAGCCCCATGCCGGTCACCACAACGCGTCTGCTGCTGCCATCCTGCAGTGCCAGGCGCACAGCGTACATCAGCAAAGTATCGCTATAATGAGATTGTTTGTGGTGGTTATTGAGCAGCGTCAGGCATGCATGCAGTTGTCTGGCAAGCTTCAAGCTGCAAGCTGATGCAAACGCCTGCACAGCACGCCAGCCAACTGCTGCGTGCTTCAGTGCCTGTGTTGCCCTCCTGCTCAGGTGCTTGCCGCAACTCTTGCTGCTGCTTCTGCGGCTGTGCTGTATTTAAGCAACTCACTGCAGCTTTGTGTGCAGCTGTCACGACTAGCTGCGCCGCCCTGCCTCGTCTACTGCTGCATAGGCGTGGGCTCTGCACAAAACAAAAATAACACATGACACACATGTGAGGCAGTAGGAGCAGCTGTTGGGCGGGATTGGGTGATGCGTCATGCTGGTGTCTGCAACACTGCCTGCTGCCTGCAATACGCGACTTGTAATGTTCCAGCTCTATCAGCCAAGGCGGTATCTCACATTGCAATGCTGTATGCAGCTTGTATCCATGCGTCTGAGTGTGCTGCTGCAGCTTCTACATCAGCTGCTGCACAAGTTGGCCGAAGATCAAGCAGATGTGCTGCCCAGGGCTGCTGTACTGCAGCAGTGCAGCAGCAGTGCCAAGCCATGCCCCATTGCTGCTTCTGCCTGTTACTGGAGACAAACTAACCCCTTTTTTTACTATGAGGCCTTGAACACCCGCTAGTATGCAACTGTAGTGTATCTACCTGAGTTGTGAACCAGCCCTGCCGCTGGCTAGTGCCAGCTCGCAAATCAACCCCTGCACGGCGCCACGAACAACTTCAATTTTGCCTAACAATGGCGTTTAGCGCACAGCAGTCACGGATCGGGTAGGGCAGGGGCACCTACCTGACTGAAGCATGGTGTATCTCTGCCCTCGCAGCAGCAATCGCAGCTCACTCAAGTTCCAGGTGTGAAATGCAAACAAGATCGATGCTTAACGCATGAGTTCTGTCTGCAGCTGCAGGTGATTGGGGCGGGCTGTCACTCACTGCAGCGCATTTATAGAATCTTTAGATCAAGAACTCGACGTAAGGCAAATCAATCCAGTTCGTCCAGGCGTGGACACCCTCTTCCGGCCCTAGGGTGTAGCTCGGGTGTGTAGCGCCTGTCATTCAACATCCTGGCCTGTTCATACGTCGAGGTCGCCTCTTACCTGCCGCAAAGAAACATTCATCATGTTCTATTGTTGAGACACTCTTGATCCTGCTTCTCTAACACAGCGAAGCTGTCTCCGTTGTGCTGCTACTGCCGGGGCGTTACGGCTGAATAATACGGTTCCTGCTGGGCTGCCAACAGTGCTGGGTGTAATACTGTGGCTATGTTTAATATAAGAGGATTATCCGTGCTGGGAAGCGCAGCAAGCGCCTGCGCAACTGCTTTTGAATCGCATGCTGTCGACTTATCTGGTATTGGTCAAACGCCCAGCAGTTGGCACCAAGTGCAGCGGGTACACTGAACGCAGATTGAATGAGCGACGTACTATATGTTACAAAGTCCAACCATGGGACAGACAAAAGCGTGCATACATCATAGGCTGCCAGAGACTGTGCCTGAATTCAGGCCAAGGTGTCATCAGCGACAATCTGAAGTAGCTACCCCAACCTTCTAACCCTGAGCATATGCAAATCCCATGCCTTCAACAAGAGCTGCCACTCAATCCCCAGAGGCCACAGCATATGCACCATGTCGGTCGTCAATCCCACCAAAGAAACACGTATCCAAAACTGCCTAGCAGGCCAACACAAAAGGACGGCAAGCAGACTCACAGTGAACAGGCAATGCACCATCTGGTCAACATGCATGGGTTCCTGGTGCTGCTGTAACACAGCAAGCACTTTCATGCTGACCGGCAATGCCAACCGACAGGATATGGCAGCAATGAGCAGGCCCTGATCCTGCAGAACTGCCCTACCAGCTGCATAACCAACACCTATGCAGCATAGGCTGGCTGTACCATTGTCATGTCTTCAATTAATCAGCTACACAGTCTATTCATATACACTGCTCTTCACTGCAGAAGCAACAAACACGATGCACCAATCCTCACGGAAGTGAAGGCGACTGCAAGTGCCAACACCAAGGCGCATCAAACCTGTGCACAGTGCTGGTACTGAAACTGCTGCGAAGCTGCTAGGGAAAAGAAGGTCAGCCGAGCACACCACATCCTGCAGTGCTGCCAAATGTCAATCGACACAGTGTCATGGAGGGTAAAGACGGGCAGCGGCAGGGACTACATATAAACCCAACATACTGCCGATGTCAGACACTAACATGCGCAGCCCTGGTGCACAACATAGTGTACGCGCATGTGCTGGCACATCCCACAGCAGCCACCACGACACATGTATTCATGGCAACCAATGCGGTTGCATGCACTATCATACCCTGCCCTGTTCCATAAGAAGCGCATACCCTTGCAAACTCTGCAGTAGGCGCTCCAGCAAGCCCAGAAAGAGCAACGCAAGAATGGTATAACCAAGCGCAAAACATGCCGTACCATACACAGACCGTATGACAGCCAGCTGTCATGTGTTTATAACACGCTGCAAGCACCGCTGCAAGCAGTGTTACTGTCAGCAGCAGATCTGCGCAGTGCAAAGCAAGAACCATCGCTCACCCTGGTCGCTATGCATGACACAGCAACCAGGGTTGCGCAACACGCAAGTCCAGAGGCAGGACGCTGAAGCAGCCGCTGCCTCATGTGCTCTGGTGTTGACAACTCACAACTCGGGCACACACGCTGACAAGTGCAGATGGTTCCCACCAGCAGATAAAAACACAAAAGAATGTAGCTGCCACAACAGAGGCTAGCAACTACCCTGCAAACACAGACACACGCACATCCCCAGCACATACAGATGTAGCTGACTGCAGTCCTATCTCTGTCAGTGTAAAAGTCCATTGAATATACAAGGCAATGTAAAGGCAAGAGGTGGCGTCTGCCGCGTACGCCAATGCGCCACCAGCAGAGCAGCGCAACGGCAGAGGCATCATTCCTAGCTCAACCAGCAGACTGAGCTTCGGCAACAATGCAGCGATGCCACCACGGTCCTCAACACAGGTACTGACAAAGATGCATCACACTGCAGGCAGCAGTGTGCAGCATGCAGCAAACAGAGTGCCTCCACATGACATGTGCTGCATACGCAGCACTGCCACATGGATGGCAGCAACCCCTGATGCACCCCTGGAACCAGCCATACGACAAAGCACGCATTTGCCGATACTGCAACCGCATACCAATAGCACAGCAGACCTGCATCGGACTGCACTGGCGGAAAAAACCCAACTGCGTAGCTCTGTTGCCACCTCACACGTGTGCATTGCACGCATGCGCGGCAGCACAGCACACCAGACCACCCAGCCGCAACGCTGCAGCTGCTTCAAGCAGCAGCAGGCTTCAGGCCACCACTGCTTCCACCATTGCCTGCTGCAGCCGCAGGCGCCACGTGACGACCACGCTTTGCGCTCTCCGGCAGCAGCAGCGGAGTCAGCAGCATAGTCCCCGCGATAATCAGCGCGCTCAGCGCAAACGCAGACGTCGCCGAGTGCGCGTGCCAGATGCTGCCAAACATGGTGTTTGCTGCCATTGCCACCAGCGCCATCATCGTGTAGAAGATGCCAAATGCAGTGCCCTTGAGGTGTGGAGGAGCCATGCCTACCACAGCACTTAGCATCGGGCCCTGCACCACAGCCCAATGCACACCCCAGAACCCACACGCAACAAACACAGCCCACGGCCACTGCCCGCTGAACAATAGCACCAGGTCACCCGCCATCAAGCTCGCCATACCTAGCGCAAACGTGGTTGCATGGCCATACTTGTCATCCAGGCGACCCAGCGGGTACGCGCACAGGAACACTGAGAAGCACAGCAGTGCGACGACGAGTGTCGACTCAGCCTTGCCAAACCCAACCTCAATCGCGCGAGCCTCAAGCAGAGACTCGTTGATGTGGCCGAGACCATACAGCGCGATGACAGACAACGTGCGGTAGAAATCCACACCCATGCTGCGCACATCCCGCCAGAACTGCGCAACGTTCTCAACCCACTGCGGCCGGCTGCTGCTGGGTGCAGCGTTGCTGCTGCTGGCGCTGGCTGCTGGTGCTGCTGCGAGTGAGCTAGCTGATGCGTGCGGCTGCCGCTGCCGCAGCGGGCGCTGCTGCGCTGACTGCTGCTGTTGCTGCTGCTGCTGAGATGCCTGTGCCGCCGCTGCTGCAGCGGCTTTGCTGCTGCTGCTACTGGTGTTGGCATGCGCCGGCACAAACACCACAAAGGCCAGCGCCGCGCATGCTGACACAGCTGCACATGCAAAACACAGTTGGGGCAGCAGGCACAACAAACAGTCAGCAGAGCCACACAGGCTGCAGACATAGTCTTGTGCATCTGACATACAAGCATACTGATCCCGCTGATACTGCAATGCAACAGCCCACTGCGACTGCTGCAGCAGCAGACCCAACACAGCGTACGGAGCGTGAGCAGGCTGCACCAAAGCAGTTCATCGCTCATCACATGCAGCCTCACCTGATGCCAGCAGGAAGATGGCCCTGTAGTTGTTGTCGCTGGCCTTCATGAGTGCAAACGCGAGGCCAGCACCCATGAAGCTGCCCCACTTGCGCATCGACTGCGCAAAGCCGAAGCACGCTGAGCGGCTGGCGCTGGGCGACAAGTCACCGATCAGCGCATCACGGGGTGCAGCCTGCAGGACAGCATGCAGTAAATCAAGACTGAGAACTGAAAGAGTCCGACCTTGTCTTGCTGAGAGTTCAAGTGCTGCATACAAGCAACTATACATGCAACACCAAGCAAACAAGCTTCTGACTGCATTGCAACGTTTCGCTTTAGTAGCAGACTCAGCAAGACAACATGCAGCAGAACACGCGCAGCCTGCTCGCGTGCCAACACTCGCCCACCTGCACGCCATTGCCCAGCCTGTCTACTGCCTTGGTCATGAACAGCTGCACCGTGCCGGTTGCAAAGCTCATGCCAAACTTGGCAGCAGCGCCCATCACAAAGCCGGCCGTGATGGCCGCCTTTCGTGATGTCATGCGGTCGCTGATGACGCCGCTAAACATGCGCACCACATAGCTGAACGCCTCAAGCATGCCTGCAGGAACAGCACCATTTGCAGGGCAATGCACGAGACAGTGTCTGTCAGCATATATATAGATACGTTGTGCATTGCTGATGAGGATGCATTGCTGGTGTGAGCAAATCAACCTGTGTTGCTGGTTTGATAGAGCAAAGCAGGCAACAAGCTGAAGCAGACTGCATCAGGCACCAGCTGCTAACCACAATGTTCAGCATGCACTGCTACTTCAAGCACACCGCAGGCACAAAGCTGCCCAAGCACACAAACACAGAACATCGCGACAACTGCGCACCTTCAAACATGCCCATGGTGCGCATTGTCATTTTCAGCTCTGTGACCATGTAGATGGGCAGCAGCGTGTTGAACACGCAGCTCGCTGACGTCAGCGCCATACTGACCATACTCAGCACAAAGATGCTGCGCGGGATGCCACCTGACATCATAGCAGGCCCAGCAGCATCACCAGGAGCAGCCGCTGCTGCGCCTGCAGCTGCCTGGCCACCCTGCTCCGACTGCTGCTGCAGCGGAATCCGCACCGCATGGTGCGGCTGCTGCTGGTCGTGGCTGCGTATGGGGTGTGCAGCTGCGTCTGCCAGCAGCGGTAGCAGCTCATCGTCAGCAGGTGATGAGTAGTCCCTGCTGGGCAGCTCATCCTGCGAGTGATGCCGCTGCTGCTGCTGCTGCTGTGAGGTGCTGCTGCTTACGTGCGGCTGCTGGTGTTGGGCTGCATACAGCTCTTCAAGATGCCTGCGTGCCAGCTCCTGCTGCACTACCTGTGCAACCCTGTCTGCACTGCTCAGTGCCTCGGCATGAACTGTGCCGTCAACTGCTGCTGCAGCTGCTGGGCTGTCTACAGGGCTGCTGCTGCTGCCAAGTGCCTGCGGGTCAACGCTGCTGAAACTTCCAAGCTCTAGGTCACTTGGGTCCCCGCTGCCAGTGACTGGCCGAAACTGCGCAACCCTAGCTGTCAGGCCTGTGCGGCGCAGGTGTGTTGTCGGCCTGCAGGAACGACACGCACACGGCAGACGAACGCGGCAACAAAGCAGTGTGTAAGGCTAGCAATCGACATGGCGCAATTCCAGCAGGTGCACGCCCCAGGCCATGTGTGGTATATGCCACACATTTCTGTTGTGCAGCAGCCGGCGCAGGTTGCACTGCATGCACGAGCCCGTGGAAGCTAGGCAGGTACTACCTTTCACGGAATCTGATATACATACTGATTAGTCGCACTGTTCAGCCACGATTATGCACAGGATAGCAGTGGGCCAGCCATCACTACCATCAATGTTGCATGGCTGCAGAAGCAAAGTACAGCAGCCGGAGCTTGCTGCCAACCCATAGGCGTTCTGCCGCTATTGACACGCAGAAAGTAAACTGGCAGCTATAAAACATATTTGACCCGGTGTGCGAGCCACAACACGCAAGGCATCATGAATTCAGCATCATTCGTGGCTTGCGAAGAGTGCGCACCTGAAGCTGTCCAAAAGCGTGTCTGACAGCATCCGCCTACGCCTATACTGCAGACTGCCGCTGCCAAACCTAACAGCAGTCGAGGGCATGGCTGCCCATTGCCTGCAGGTGGTCGCTGACATTATTGGTGTGCTTGCAGTGGCAGCCAGTCCACTGCACTCAAGGCAATAGTTAGCTAACTCTGCTTAGGAAAGCATACGTTGGTGCATTTTCATACCGAAACACAATCGCTGGTGTGTGGTGTTGCGGTGGCTGCGCAATGCACAAGGCAGTGAGCAGCTGATAAACAGCATACCCAGACCGACGTTGAGTTACGGCTGCTGCCAGACGACCGTCAGGCCAACGTGTTGTTGCCGAGTCAACACATGACATGTCAACACTCTTCTGCACCACAGTACACGCAAAGCCCTGCGCTTGCGATCTTACCCTGTTGGGTCCTGAGCGTGTATGGTAATTACTCGCGTGCCTTGATTGCAGCCAGGCTCCCTCGATCAAACCCTTCGGCCACTGCACATGACCTGATCTGGGGACTTCACTCAGACGCACTGGTGCTGCCTCACAAGGCTGCTGCCTCACAAGGCCAGCAATGCATGAGCCTGCACTGTCACCGGGGAGATGACCACTCAAATATACACATACTTGTGCGATGACAGTCAGTCACTGCTGAGCTGCTGAGTGATGAGACGGGACTCAAAGTATCCTGCCAACCAGCCTGAAACATCGTACACCGCACACACTGGCAGGGTCACTGCTGTGCAATAGAAACACTGGCGAGCTGCCTGCTCAGGGGCATGAATACAACACCATACTCCAGGTGCAACCACTGAAACCCTCGTGCATGATGGCGAGCTGCCTGCTCAGGGGCATGAATACAGCACCATACTCCAGGTGCAACCACTGAAACCCTTGTGCATGATGGCGAGCTGCCTGCTCAGGGGCATGAATACAGCACCATACTCCAGGTGCAACCACTGAAACCCTTGTGCATGATGGCAAGCTGCCTGCTCAGGGGCATGAATACAGCACCATAATCCAGGTGCAACCACTGAAACCCTTGTGCATGATGGCGAGCCGACGAGTCACTGACTGTGCATCACGAAATTAACACACCCAGCAACGGATGACATCCGCTTTGGGTCAGCACTCCATCACTGCAAGTCATGCTGAACGAAACACACTCGCATAATAAACACTCGATGCAGATCACATGTGCTCTGGAGCATAGCAGACAGTATGCAGCTGCCAAACGTGCACAAGCGCTAGCAATACTGCAAGCGGCACATCGTGTGCCCCTGAGGGGCGAGCGACGGATTGTTGCCACCTGCAGTGATGATAGTTGTTCCATCCTGTGCCTGGAAGCACCAATGCACGATGCTACCGCTTGGACCGTGCTTGTCATCCGCACTACTACTCTGTCCACGCGAACCTGCCTCTGCCTCCCCCGACCGCCCACAACATGGCAGGAGATGCTAGCACACCTGTATTGACAGGAATGCAGCGCGTAACACCACGTTGCTGCACAGAAGCTATGCCCAAGGCCTCATTGCATGAAAGAATCCCACACACGCTGCAGCTACCAAGCAAGTCCCACCATTTTAGTCTTATTCACATTGCACTGCGCAGCAATGCTCGTAATACAGCATGTCATAGCCAAACTTTGCATGATATAAAACATATGAACACCTACAGACGCCTGCCATAACCAGCACATACTGCTAAAACCACAGCATCTTCACAGCAATAGAACACACACAGGCAATGCGGATCAGACTGATGCAAAAGCCGATGCTGGCCATGACATCTGCCCTCTGATGACTTCTGGGCGGCATTCCCCAAACCACCACCAGCAGTCAGGTGCAGCTTCTACCAAATGTTCTGTTCCATGGTGCGTTGAAAGTCTGGCTATGCTGCTACTGTCAGCCCACCGCCCCCTGCCTTTCACCTGTCAAGATCCGCTCTCAAGCACACACGGGCACTAGCAGCTATGCAGCATGCTGCTGCTGGTCATACGAGCCCACCATGCCGTGTGAGCCGCACTGCTGATACACAGCTCAGCTGCACGCATATGACCCAGCACCAGCGTGAAAGAGCAGGCCGATCCACGGTACCTGGCACCGGTGGTGCAAAGGGCAGCTCCTGATATACTTGCAAGCTGCTGCGCCAGCAGCAATGCAGCAGGCTGCTGCTCCTGCTGCCGCCGCCCGCTACTGCTGCTTCTGCCCCTATTGGCCCACAATGCCGGGCACCACTGGTGTGAAGGGCAGCTCCTGCCCTACTGGCAAGCAATGCAGCAGGCTGCTGCTCCTGCTGCCCCCACTGCTGCTGCTGCCGCTATCGACCCACAATGCCTGGCACCACTGTGTGAAAGGCAGCTCCTGCTCTACTGGCAAGCAGCAGCGCCAGCAGCAATGCAGCAGGCTGCTGCTCCTGCTGCCGCCGCCCACCACTGCTGCTGCTAGCCCTATTGACCCACGATGCCTGGCACCACTGGTGTGAAGGGCAGCTCCTGCTCTACTGGCAGGAAAGTGTAATCTGTCATGTCCAGGTGCTTGTACCTGCAGGGCACAACAGCAACATGTCACGCACGTATCACCAATCAAATCAAAAGCTATAGGTGCAAGAAGAGGGAGCAGCAGCAGTAGCAGTACCAAGCGCTGAGGACGCTGCGAACCAGGCATAGATTCCTGCCCACAACACCAAACCACTGCAAACACGAACCATGCTGCGTGCACACATGATGGCTCCAACAAATTGCTGCAGTAGCTCCTGTGTTGATATGCCGACTAACCATATGCTGTTATATCTGCGTCACACTACACTTGACATGCTGCGTGCTGCGTGCGCACCTGATGGCCCCTATGAGCTGCTCCGGCAGCTCATGTGCAAACTGCGCCTCCAGCAGGTAGGCGTGGTCGATCAGCATGCTGCGCGTGGCGCCCTGCACCATTTTCACAATGTACGCCACAGCCTGCGTGCTGGCAACATCTACGTCCACCTCAATGTACCTGTGCCAGGACAAGAAACGCAGGCACAACAGCAGTCAGTGCGCGTATAGCAGGTGGTGTGCTGCTGCGTATGTATGTCGACTACATAATGGAGACGTCCACGTCCACCTCGATATACCTGCGCTTCAACGCACAGCAGACACAACAGTCAGCGCGAGCGTAGCAGGTGCTGTGCTGCTGCGTATGTACGCCACCGCCTGCGTGCTGGCAACGTCCACATCAACCTCAATGTACCTGCAGCAGGACAAAACGCAGGCACAGCAGTCAGCGCGGGTATAGCAGTAGGTGTGCTGCTGCGTATGTACGCCACCGCCTGCGTGCTGGCAACGTCCATGTCCGCCTCAATGTACCTGAGCCAAAATAGAACGCAGGCACAGCAGTGAGCAAGGCATGTTCAAGCAACTGTGCAATAATTCTTCACGATGTACGCTAATGCCTGCGTGCTAGCAACGTCCATGTCCACCTCGATGTACCTGCGCCAGGACGCAACCCAGGCACAACAGCAGTCAGCGTGAGTATAGCAGGTGGTGCGCTGATGTGTATGTACGCCACCGCCTGCGTGCTGGCAACATCCACATCCACCTCGATGTACCTGCACCAGGACAAAACACAGGCATAGCAGTTGAGCAAGGCCTGTTCAAGCAGCTGTGCGATCACTTTTAACGATGTACGCTAATGCCTGCGTGCTGGCAACGTCTACATCCACCTCGATGTACCTGCGCCATGACAAAACGCAGGCACGACAGCAGTCAGCGCTAGTGCAGCAGGTGGTGTGCTGCTGTGTATGTCTGCCTCAGACTGGTGACATGCAAGTCTACCAGCCTCCGCGATGCATGCACACTCCATAGCGGCGCCCAACCTACATGCTAGCGATCAAATACTCTGTTCGGTGATCTACAAGCCCCTTACCACACCATGCACAACACTTTCACACCTATAACACAAGCTGTAATCCAAGACTCCCAAGTCCCCTCAAATGACGCATCACGCCCACCTGTCGTTGGCGTGGTAGGATGTCGCCAGCCTAGGATGTCACCACACCACACACAGCAACTTCAAACCCCCATTGCTTCCAACACGACACAAGCCATCGATGCAGGGTCTCAGGTGCAGCACCCGCACCTGTCGTTGGCGTGGTAGGATGTCGCCAGCTTGCGCCCCAGGATGACAGGCGTGGTGCCCACACTCTGGCTGACCACCCAGCTGCCCTTGGCGCAGTGCGGGATCAGCTTGAACATGCCATTGCGCTCCTCGTCTGCAGCAGCAGTAGCAGCATGATGCTTCAGTACTCTGGGGTGGTTACATGGGTCTGTGCGCAAAGGTTACGGAGGGAGAAGACATGCAATGCTAAGGTATCTGGGGTGGCTTCTGATGTGCAGAGACTATGAAAGGCAGAATTGATTGCTACAGCTGTGCTGTGGCGGAAGCAGCTCACGCCTGATTATGCATTTGTGGGGCACTAATTCTGTGTGACAGGACACATACAGAACAGACGCTGCGCCTGCCCCACCTGTGCCGTGCAGGAAGCGGCTCATGGTGAAGTCGAATGGCGTCCACTCCTCGCCAGCGTCCAGCGGGTCGTCAGGGCAGGGGCCCAGGCTGTTGGGGTGGCGGTCCGTGGAGTACACCTGGACGCAACGACGACAACAGCACACACTGCATAATCAACACAGCTGCATGTCGGCATATATACAAGGGTCTGACATTGCCCAGCCACCAGCCACGAATGCGCTCAGCTAGGGCTGAGCAAAAGTTGCGCGCACAGCGTTGCTGAACATTACGTCCAAGCTTCACATCATCCAGTGCAGGAGAAGAAAATAATTGAAAGTGTGCGCTGCCAGTGGCACAATCACTGCAGAGGATGCCATTATACACACAGCCATGAGCAAACATAGCACAACCCCTTTGTACATTGCACAACCCCTTTGTGCAACAACGCTTGCTGAGACGGCAGGTACGCCTGCTGCCTGTCCATCAACCGCCTCACCATGACCAAGTGCAGCACGGGGCTGCCGTAGTTGATGATCAGTTTGATGATGAGGCTGAACTACTAGATGAGAAATATGCCTGCTACCTGTCTTTTGGACTATGAAATGGCAGATATGCCTGCTACCTGTCCATCACATACTGAAAGTAGCTTTGCCCGTTTGGGTTGCCAATGACAGGCTCACTGGGCAACAACGCGTGACCATCAACTGCCCCACCATGACCAGGTGCAGCACGGGGCTGCCGTGGTTGATGATGAGGTTGACCACAAAGCTGAACCATGAGATGGCACATATGCCTGCTACCTGTCTATCACATACTGAAAGTAATTTCGCCCGTTTGGGGAGCCAATGACAGGCTCACTGGTTGACGAAGCAAACAATCAACCGACTCACCATGACCAGGTGCAGAACGGGGCTGCGGTCGTTGATGATGAGGTTGACCACAAAAATGAACTATGAGATGGCAGATATGCCTGCTAGCAGTCTATCACATAATAAAAGTAGCTTTGCCCGTTTGGGGAGCCAATGACAGGCTCATTGGGCGACAAAGTGACAAAGCAACCATTCAACTGCCTCACCATGACCAGGTGCAGCACAGGGCTGCCGTAGTTGATGATGAGGTTGACCACGAAGCTGAACGCGGCGCCGCTGCAGCGCACACTCGGCAGGAACCGCCCGATGTGGTCCATCATGCTGTGCGTGGCCACCAGGTCGGCTGCCATCAGCTTGTAGCGGCCACGCCCTGACGGAGCAACACACAGTAACAGGTGACCATTTGTTGTCTGATGGTGAGCACTAGCTGTGGGTATGTGTGCACATTCACGTACATCCAGAGGTCATCAATGCAACCCCTGACATGCGGCCGTCAATAAGTGAATCTCAGCCAACTGCAAGCACCTGAAACATCACGAAGCTTCATCAACCTGAGAAAGACTGAACACTTCCTTTCCAAACACCATCATACATATGTCAGTATATGTGCATGCGCACCTGCAGGAATCTTCTTGCGATCCTTCAGGTAGTTTGGCCCGCGTATGCTGTACACATCCCGCACACTGCCCACGCCGTCATGAATCGGCTCCCAGTACTGCCGATTCAAACTGCCAGCTATCAGCTCCTGCAGCTGATCTTCACTGAACGGCATCTCCTGCTGCTGCTGCTGCTGAAGCTGCTTGTCCTCGCCGCTGCTGCCTGTTGCGCTCGCTGCATCGTTATCCTCTGCAGCGGTCGCAGCCGAAGATGAGGCAGCGTACAGCGAGCTGTCGCCAACATCCTCAAACTGCTCAAAGTCGCTGTCCTGCTGCTCTTCACCTCTTGGCTCTGCTGCGTGTTGCTGCTGCTGCTGCTGCTCCTGCAAGCTGCTCTGTGCTGCTGCGGACTCAGCATTTGATGCTGCAGCACCACCAGGAGGCATGGATGAGCCAGGCAGGCTGTAGAACCGCTCCGGAAACGCCGCAGTCCCCGCAGCAGACTCAGCCTGCTCTGTAGCCCTGTCAAAGTCTGCTGCCGACACTTCAATACGCTGCTGCTGCCGCTGGCCTGGCTGGCCGTATGCCGGTGGCTTGTAGGATGAGCTGGTTTCTGCTGGCGAGCTGTGTGGCCGTTTGACTGGCAGCAACACGGGCTGCATGCCTGCTGCTGCGTGCTTAGAGGGGCTAGTGGGCGGCGTGTTGGAGGCACCTGAAGCACAAGCATGCAAGGCCGCAGATTGCTGGAATGCGTTGTTCTGTCAGCAGTAGATAGGCGCGATGCATGGCACAGCTCAGGGAGCAGCCGCCTGTATCTGCCTTGCCGCGTCTGCACAGGAGAAGTGACCGCTGCTAGCACACACATGTGCATATGAGGCATACAAGGAGGCTGCAGGGGGGACAAACAACGAAGAAAGGCAGACTGAGAATGCAAAAGATGGCCAGACACTCACTGAAGCCTGATGTGCTGTGCACATGTGCAAATCATACATACAGGCAGGCCGCAGGGAGCCAAAGGCAGGCTACAATCACAAGCAGATGGCTAGATGGCCAGATGACACTCACTGAAGCCTGATGTGCTGCCGCGCTTCTCATGCCACAGCTGCTGCGGGTTGGTCATGTGAGCCGCCAGCGCTGACGCAGCAGCAGACACGCGCGCAGCAGCAGCAACAGCCACAGCCCCTGCGGCACTCTGCGTACGCGATACAAGGTCCTTGTCTATACTAGGCGCCTGCTCTGCTGCTGCTGCTGCTGCTGCTGCTGCTGTCCCTACGTTGCTGTTAGTGCTGCTGCGACGAACCGGCAGCTGCAACGACAGCGTTGGAACCTGCGGCTGGCTCTGCTGCAGCTGCAGCACCGCCGGCTGCGCCTGCCGCAGCACGCTCTGCTGCTGCTGCAGCGCCGCCGCTGCCGCCGCGCCAGTGCTGCTGCCACTGCTGCTTATATGCTGCTGCTGCTGCTTCTGCTGCCCGCTGCTTTCGTAGTCCTCTGGCGTGACCATCAGCAGCTGGAAGGGCTTTGTCTTGAACCTGCTGTACTCCACATCCTCCTTCAAGATCATGACGCGCATCAGCACGCGATCCATGAGAGCTTCTTGCAAGCCTAGTGCCTGTCCCAGCCTGTAAAAGTAGCTCTTGCTGCCTAGCCAGCCGCCAAAGTCTGCACGTACGATGCACGTGACCAGCGTCTGCGGGCTGTCGCGGCCTGAGCGGCCCTCGAGCGCAGACAGCGTGATGGCACCTACATCGCAGCAGCAGCAGCGCAAGCCAGAAGTCAGCGCGTTCTGACAGCCTGTCATTTCTCGTGTTTCCTCTCTGTTTGTAACGATCTACACGAGAAGCGACTAGTCGGTGCGGTGACCAGCAGCAATGAAGCGTGCAGTGCACATGCATGGCTGCATCGCCAAACAAAAGATGCACCAGCGGGTAGCATGCTTCAGGGGTTCAGGGGAGTGTATGCAACTGCCATGCTAGACGCTCCTGGAAGCACCAGCAGATGCTTTGCTATCTCGGCTTGCGACCCGTAGGCAATGCCTGTTTGAAGCGGGAAATGAAAAGTGCATCCAATTGCTGTGGTGTTGGGCGCACCTGTTACTCTGCACTGATCACAGGCAGAAGTAACACAACCATTGATTTTCAAACTAGTGTTGGCCGCACCTGTGATCCTGCAGCGCACTGGCGTGCGCCACAGCGGCTTGCGGCTGCCACTGCCTGGGTCGCTGCGCAGCACTGCTCGGTGCGCCTGCAGGGCACCAAACCACAGCACAGCACCACCGCAGCATGGAAGCGTTAACACACCTTGAAGGCAAGCGCACGTTTCAAACATGCAACGTGGTTATCATCACCCACTGTGTGCAACTGCCATACATGCGATGCATGCACACATCACTACTGCCACAGATGCTGCTGCTGCTGACTCCCCCGTTGCGTGGTTGTTGACGCGCTCAATACATTCGAACCCTGCACCATCCCATCCCTGACCATACACGCAACACAGCTGCTGCTGCTGCTGCAGACTGACCCGCTGCGTGCGTGCATTGGCGCGCTCAGTCCCCTCCACCCTGCACCCTCCCAACCCTGGTCACCCACGCAACACATCTGCTGCTGCTGCTCACCCGCTGCGTGCGTGTGTTGGCGCGCTCGATCCACAACCTGCACCCTGCGAGGCTTGATCACATGCACAACACAGCTGCTGCTGCTGCTGCTGCGCACTCCCCCGCTGTGTGTGTGCGTTGGCGCGCTCGATCCACTCCAACCTGCACCCTCCTGAAGCTACCCATACACGCAACGCAGCTGCTACTGCTGCTGCTGCAGACTCACCCGCTGCGTGAGTGCGTTGGCGCGCAGTTTCTGCAAACTGCAGCCCCAGCCCTCATTATACGCGCGACACAGCTGCTGCTGCTGCTGACTCACCCGCTGCGTGCGTGCGTTAACGCGCACAGCTTCTGCAGAATGCACCCCCAGCCCTAATCACACGCGCAACACAGCTGCTGCTGCTGCTGCTGCTGCTGATGATGATGATGATGATGATGATGATGCGCATTTACCCGCTGTGTGCGTGCGTTGGCGCGCTCAATCCACTCCAACCTGCGCCCTCGCATTGCTGCCCAGGCACGCAACGCAGCTGCTGCTGCTGCTGATGCTGCTGCTGACTCACCCGCTGCGTGCGTGCATTAGCGCACTCAAACCGCTACCACCTGCACCCTCCTAACGCTGACCATACATGCAAACCATCTGCTGCTGCTGCTGCTGACTCACCCGCTGTGTGCGTGCGTTGGCGCGCTCGATCCACTCCGGCTTCACGTCCTCGTCAGGCACGCTGCTGAACAGCACCGCGTACACACCCTCCTCATAGCTGGTCAGCACCTGGCAGCAGACATAGCACATATTGACATACAGCACTGTTGGTTGCTGTACGGCTGATATGCACACAGAGTGCACACAACACATGCATGAGCAGAGCCAGCCTGCGACAATCTCGGCTGAACAGCACCGCGTACGCAGCCTCCTCATAACTCGTCAGCACCTGGCAACACGCAGCAGCGACAGCACACTTTGATGTGCAAACACAGCTTGATTTGCGCACACTGCACATCACACGTACCACGTGCACGCACAAACCCAGCCTGCGACAGCCTTGGCTGCGGCCGCATCCCATTATGCAAAGCACAGCACAAATCATGGTTGCAGGAGTTGGCGACTGCACGTGCTTGGCGCTCGGACATGCAGGAGCAACGCATGATCCCGGTAAGGTAGCCATCGCTAACAGATAGCACCTGCGAGCAAGCTGTACCGCCTGCGTCTCTGGACTGCTCTATCTACTCTCTATCTACTGCTGGCGCACCTGGTGCATGAATGTGTAGCGAGGCGCAGCCAGCACTGTGGCAAGGCCTGTGTTGCCAGCAGGGTGGAACACCATGTGCCACACCTGCAGGCACAAGGAATGTGTGGGAACAGCACAGCACACAAGGCAGTTACATAACACCATAGCAGTGCTGCACGTGGTGTGGTGCCTTGTGAGGTTCCTTCTGCAGGCCCGTGCAACAACCTTCAACGGCTGTTGATTCCTGCTACCTGCGGACTTGGCACTGCAACCTGCTGCACGACTAAGCTATCCAACGACAGCCTCCCACTAGCATAACACCGCTGTGCTCAAGTCTCTTCGCATTCAGTGCTCTTACCCTCTTTAGAACAAAACACAAAACTGCAGAACACACCTAAGATACCCCGCTTGGCCCTGCGTGCCCTCCTCATCTTCAAGCAGGACCTGCAGGACTGCTGCTGAACTCTGCCAGCGGTACTCACAACTCACAACAGCAGAGCTGTTCAAGGCCATTACTACGCCACTCCACTGCCCACACAATTTGCCACTGCTGCTGCAGCTACCTCTGCTGCTGCTATTGCTGTCGGCCTGCTGTTGAGCCAACCCACCCACCTGCATGTCTCCGTTGTCCTCCAGCCCTTCCATGCTGCTGAAGTCTGCCAGCGGTCCCCTCAACTCACAACTGCAGTGCTGCTCAAAGCGACTACTACTAAGCCCACTCAACTGCCCACCTGCATGTCTCCGTTGTCTTCCAACACTTCCATGCTGCTGAAGTCTGCCAGTGGCACTCTCAACTCACAACTGCAGTGCTGCTCAAACCATATATTTGAATACCCACTCAATTGCCCACTCAACTGCCCACCTGCATGTCTCCATTGTCCTCCAGCACCTCCATGAACGCTGCTGTGCTGAGCACGCTGCCCTTGTCAGCCTTGAGCATCAGGTTGGACACGCAGCACTCGGGGCTGGCCTGCACTGCTGTGCTCAGCATGTACTCCCCAGAAGCCTGCAGCAGCACCACACACAAAGTAGATCAGCAAATCATCATGTCAGCAAGTAGGGATGTGAGTGCGCAAGAAGAACCCTGCACTGCTGTGCTCAGCATGTACTCCGCAGAAGCCTGCAGCATCCACACAAGCGCGCAACATCAAGATAGATAGCAAGTAGGCACCTGAATGCGCAACAGGCAGCTGGAAAGCTACTGACGGATGCACCCACTGGCGGTGTAGCTGCCGTGTCACTGCTGCACGGCCAGCACTAACGCTAGCAACGGGTGGCACCTGCTGCTGCAGCACAGACGCTTCGCATGCTGCTGCAACTGCTACTACTACTGGAATCAGGCGCACCTGCGGCATCCCCCTGCCCTCCTCCTGTGGTGTTTGCCTGTAGTAAATTGCCATGCCGTTGGCGTGCTTGTAAGGCACCCAACGCACCATACACTCATCCACCACAACACCCGTGTTAGCGCCACTGCAAACGCCGCCTTTCTGCTGCTGCCACCGGCCCGAAGCACTGCCTGATATGCTGCTCGCATGTGCACGCGCTGATGCTGCTAGCGCCGCAGGATCTGCGGTGCCTGCTGCTGCTGCACTGCCGCTGCCTTGCTGCAGCAGCTGCTGCAGCTGGCCGCCGCTGTTGATGCTGCTGTGTGCGCTGCCGCCTCCTGCAGGCCCGAACGAGTTTGCTAGACTCACCCCTGAACCCTTGAAGTTTACTGCTGAACCGCTGTGCGATATAGCCTGGCTGCTGCTGCTCCTGTTGCTTGCATTCAACGCGCCATTGCTGCCGTCTGCAGTGCCTGGCTGAGTTGGAGACAAGCGGCCGTCCGTTGCTATGGATGGCTGCTTGCTCAGCAGCGCAGGCGTGTTCTGCAACGGAAGCGAGCAGCATAACATCAGCAACAGCACCAGCAGCAGCAGTGGTAACAACGCTGACAACAGCGATGAGACTCGCGACTCTCCGCAGGACTCCGTCGATTGCTGGCTATATACACACCGGCCCTGCTAGGTATGCAGTCCACCGTATGGGGTGATTCCCACATGCTGCCTAGGAAGGGGTGTAAGGGTCTGGGTGGTCTACCTTACACCGAAAATAGAGAGAATAATCAGTCTGCTTTCCGCCTCCCCAGTGGGTGAGGCGCGGTTGCCGATGCCGAAAGGTATGGCTTACAAGGATTGATTATTATTATTAACAGCGATGAGAGGCCAAGCAGGCAGACAAGGCAGATCATCTTACTCACACGGATGCACTCTCTGCACTTCAAGCCCACTTCCATGATCTGCTGGCTGGCTTTGAGTTCATGGTGGTTGACCACTTGCTGCGCAGCCAGACCTGCAGTAGCTGCTGCCATGAGTTACGCAGCTGGTCAAGCATCTAAGGCAACCTGCCATTAAACACTTCTGCAGGCTGCTCAACCCTGAAAGACCCTTTCCTGCAAACCCCAGTCAGATGGCCCTGGTCAAACAAAGTCAAACATAGTCAAACATGGTCAAACTCACTGGGAAGGACGACACCGGGCTGGTGAAAGGGCTGGGCTCAGCCGATGCATACCCTGTACTGCCATACATGCCGCCGCTGAGGCTGCTGTTGCTGTGTCCTGCAAGGCTGTAGTGCGTGCCGACACTGCCGCCGCCGCTGCCGCCGAGCGCCACGACGTGTGTTGTGATAGCTGCGTGCCACTCCTGCGCTACTGCTAGGCTATCGAACCCGAGTTCGACGCTAGAGCCGTGGCTAGGTGCGTATTTGTCAGGCCACTCCACACGAAAGCAGTACTGCAGAAGTTTGCAGGAATGGGCAGAGACATGATATGGGTGCGGATGATGTTTTGAGTTGGCGGCGGGGGTCTGCTATCACACGATAGTGCCACGAACTATGGCGCAAGAGGGGGTGAGCAACAGACCAGCAGACTTGCTGAACTAAAGAGGGCAGTGCTGCTGTTTGAGGATCGCCTACGCAACACGACTGCCGGTGAGATCGTCAACAGTGCCTGAGCGTTGAGATGAGCGGAAAGGGTGCTGCACCAACACACACAGCTGCTGACAGGTGCATGACTCTTCTACATCGCCTACTACTGCTGCTGCTGCTGCCGTTGCTGCTGCTGCCCGACAAATCTGACAGTCCTGTCAGTGTATGGCCCAACGCAGGACAACCAGGCCTATGCTCACCAGCTTGAGCAAGTTCTTGTCCCGTGCGTACGCAGAGAGAGCCCTTAGTGGCCCTGCCTTGCGTAGGTGCCTCTCATGGGCTCTGATTTGGCCAGGGCTGGCTGGTTCAAGCAGCGTCCGCCGGTGCAGCTGCCATGCCTTGCCCTTATCGATGCTTTTATCAAGCTGAAAGGTTGTAAAGCCTACGAGAGCGGGTAAGACGCGTGAGGTGGTCCGATTGTTGGTACTACTCTTAGTTCGCTGGTGAGAGGCATCAGACAGCCTGTACTTACATGCGTCGCTCAAGGCTATCTGTCGCTTCACAACTATATGAGGTAGAGTCGTTCCCTTATATACGGTCGTCGAATTCTTCAGCTGCTCTGATGCCCGGTCATGTTCTTGCTCTCCTTTGCTGCTGTTGTGCTCGGCAAAAGATGCACTTGACCTGCCGGATGTGCCCATGATTCGTTCGATCACAGGCTGTGAACTGCTGCAGCAGAACACATGGGGGTGATCACGTTCCTTGCATTCTCAGAACAAAACGACAGACAGACACAAACAATACGCCATACGATGGACTTCACAGCGTGCATGCTCCACTTTGCAGTAGGCAGCAGACGGGTGTGTAAGAGGGTCACCCACAAAGCCCTGTCACCATTGACCCCAAACCACACCAGATCTACCAAGCCACAAGCAGCGCTTGCCGACGGTGGCGTCGTGAGAACGCAGGTTGCAGAATCACTGGCAACGAAGCTGACTGATTGAACACTAGCTGCACATCCGCTGGTCAGTTGCCATGCACTCCATGTACATGTACCTTGGACCGTGCACTCAGCGCAGTGACCGCGTGCTTGCCAAGTCTGCCACCCCGTGGGTACGTGTATTTGATCAATGGGGCAACCAGTGAATCATGTCTCGCAGCAACCGCTGAACACAAGCTGGCTACCCGTTAAACATAGTGCTGTTGTCAACAGCTGTCCTGGGCAGGCACATAAGAGCACTTGGCTACTTAGGCTGGTCGTTACAGACGTAGGCAACACTGAATACGACAAGTGACCTCCAAAGCGTCGCTGCACGCTCGAATCTGCAAATATGTGACCACTCGTTCTCACTCCCAACACGCCTCACTCCAGCTGACTCTGTCAGGTCACTTCAGCCTGGGAAAGCAACGCTCCACTTGATGCACTTGCGGTTATCGCAGATCTTAGTGCAAGCTGCGTCAACGGGTGCAAACAAGGACACCACCAACGTGTCTACCCACCCACGGTTGCGCCAAACTACCTGCTACACACGTGCGAGCTGAGCTTCGATGCTTTTGCTACCGATAACTGCGGCTGGCTGCAGCACATTCTCGAGTCGTACGCTGCCATGCAGCGACGTGTCCAGCATCGGGTGTGCCAGCAGCAGTAGCAGCAGCAGCAACAGGGTGCACCTGCTTGGCAGGCTCAACAGGGGTCAACGTGCGCGGTGTTATTGCTATCATGAACGCGATGGCCTGCCTGATCATACACCAGCTAGGTATGGGATGCGGACAACGCACGTGGTTACACACATGCTTGTAGCTGTGGCAGAGTGTGCTTGCATACATGCTATGCCTGTGAGCAACAAAGAGCACTGTTGGTCATGCTTGCAAAATTGATCACCAACAGCCACCCTCATCCGTTGAACCACTGCCTATCGCAGACCCACGCATCTGCAGCAGGTGCGGCAGCAGCAGTTACTCAAGCAGCACAACGTGCGGCCACATTGCATGCTGTTGGAACAGCAGGCACTGACGCCATCATACTTCACCAGCAGCAGCAGCAACAGCAGTGGCAGTCCACAGCCAGCCAAGCAGCAGCAAGACAGCAGCAAGGATCGGCCAGCGCCTGCAGCCCCAGCTAGCTCTGGCGCCCCACCTGCTGACAGTGCGGGCAGCAGCAGCGGCAGCAGCAGCAGCAGCGGCAGCAGCAGCAGCAGTTCGGAACAGCAGCAGCAGCAGCAGCAGCAGCAGCCTGCGGCTGCCACACCTGCTGCTGCTGATGGCGAAGTAGATGTTGATGCTGTCGTTGACAAGTTGCTAGACAAGACGTGGCAGGAGCTGAAGCGGGACTTGAAAAAGGAACTTTCACCAGAGCAGGTGGGAACAGCTGCATTCGCTACATGGTGGCTGAGGATGTGCCACTTCCGCTATGCTTGGCAGTATCGCAGTATTTTTGGGCAAGCAGCTGTGCTGGGTACATGCACTGCTGACGTCATGTTGGCGACATGCATTGGCAGCTGTAGCATCAGGAGCAGCATCGACTGCAGTTTGGCAAGGCACTAGCAGCGGCATGTTGACACGGGGGCCGTCACTTGTTGCCACGAGCGTGCTTCCAAGATGCCTCCGTGCACCATGTCCGAGAGAGAAGTCAGCAAGCAGCGACTGATGGCAAGTCGCTGCTGTGTGCTGCTGACATCGTCTGAACAGCCAGTAGTCAACTTACATACCTCTGTGCGTTGTTTTGCGTTTGCCTGCATGCAGGCTGCTATGATTGACAGCTGGAACGTATCTGACATCCAAACTGACAAGGTGTTCAGAGACATCGCAGAGCAGCAGCTGGGGCCCATTCTGGAGGTGAGCTGGGTTCTAGGGTTCAGTACTGGGCTGGCTTGCAGGGTTTTGAACAAACATAAGGCAGGGTGGTGTTAGTGGCAGGATGCAGCTGGCGTCCCATCCATTGTGGAGATGATCTGGCTCTATGTTGATCACTGGTAGTTCCTTAATGGCAGCAGCAGCTCCTGGCAGTGGTAGTGCTTGTGGAGGAGCAGCAGCTGGGACATATGCTGGAGGTGGGTAAGGCGTGTGTGGTTGGACACTTGGATGCCTGTTGACAGCAGCAACACCAGGGAGTGTCAGTGACAGCAGCAGCAGCAGCAGCAGCAGCAACTGGCGCCTGTTTTGGCAACACCAGGCAGTTGTGTCCATGGCAGTGTCACCGGCTGCAGCTCAGACCGTTCTGGAGTAGTCACTTTGCAGTTGATCCACAGGTGCTGCAGGGTGACAAGCAGCAGCACAGCTGGCCAGGTGCACGCCACACAACTGCTTGCATCTCACTCTTTGTGCAGCACTATGGCCAGTGGCACAGCACACAACTGTTTGCATCTTACTCTGTGTGTGGTGCCTGCCAGTATCGATGGCGAACAGCCTACGTGTAACTTTTTATCTCTCATGTTTCGCACATTATCATTCGCATTCTCTGCGCGTGATCGTGTGTGCAGATCCTCGGCATTCGTGAGGACCCCTACGCCTTCTTCCTGGACATGTTCAAGCTGGCACTAGGCCTGCAGCTGGGCTCAGCAGCGCTGGTCTTCTACGGCTCTGAACTGGGGCTGGGGCTGGATGCTGGCGATGCCTTCAGGGCAGTCGGCGGCTTGGCGCTGGGGTACTTCTTGAGGCTGGGCATCAAGATTGAGCAGCTGGTGAGCATTTTTTTGCTAAGTAGATGCGACTGTTTGGGTGAGAGAGGTGTATGCGGTTTGTCTGGCTTGCATCAGTGCCGATGCGTGTGCTGGCTTTGGGGGATGGAGCCTTTAGGTTTCAGCCTTGTGGGTTTCTACAGTCTTCAAGATGAGGTTGTATACCACGGTGCTGGTCTTTTATGGCGCTGAGCTGGGGCTGGGGCTGGATGCTGGCGGTGCGTTCAGGGCGGCTGGCGGCTTAGCACTTCTTGAAGCTGGGCATCAAGATTGCGCAGCTGGTGAGCAACGGACATGCAATGGTTGGTAAGTTATGCAGCAAACAGCTCACTATGACATGGCATGACATACTGCACCGTGCTGAGGTTTCTTAAATGCTGCTGCTGCAGGCCTGGCCGCTGTACAACGCCTTTGTGCAGCTGCTGATCCGCGAGGATGCAGTGTACGAGTACCCAGCAGCAACAACGGACGAGCGCCAGGACACCCTCAACAAACTAGGCCTAGCAACTGCCAGCGCATTCTTTGTGCCCAAGCTGCTCTTTGGCTGGCAGAATGACGACTGTTGGCAGATTGTGCTGCCAATGGTTGGCGGGCTCTTCCTATTTGATATGTGTTACATTGTGGCGCTGCTGATCAAGCTGTGGGGGCATGAGGACAGGCAAGAGTGATGCGACTACCAGCTGCTGGTCTGCAGCTGCTGTCGGCGTGACCTCAGGTTGCTGGCTCCCTGATTTTTCAAATACTATTCGGCGTCACCTCAGGCGCTGCTGATCAAGCTGTGGGGCATGAGGACAGGCAAGGGTGACGCAACTATCAGCTGGTGGTCTGCCAGATCTGGCTAAAGCTCTAGAGCTGCCAGAGCTGCTGTCAGCGTGACCTCAGGCTGCTGGCTCACTGGTGTTTTGAACATTGGAAGTGTCGCATTAGCACAGTGTACCCAATAAGTGAATGCACCCAAATTGGATGGGTACGGCTTTGGGCTGACCATCCTCTCGGGCAGGACCGTGGGTGTGCCTGTTTTTTACATGCAGTGCGTCAGCCTGAGTTTTGCCTGTGTGTCATGGTGACGCCGTTGCAGACTTCAGGCGCTGTTGCTGATATTCGTGCCGTGTGTTTATATCAGCCTGCTGGCAGTATTACTTTGTGACTGTCATCATGCACTTGGTAACACGCTCAAGAGCTCGCAATCAGCAGTCGGCTAGTTTGACCTTCAGTTGCAACTCAATCATTGCAATGGTTGCTTGGCCACTGCGCAATAGTGGAAACACGCACATAGCCCAAACTCGCTGCAATGCACAACTTGTGCACAGTGTGCACAAAGACAATGGAGACCCAACGGCAGTGCACAGCGCTGCAGACGACTAACTTAGCTTTTGAAAAGCAGGCCCTGCTGTGTGACACATGTGTGTACAATAACGCAGGGCTCAGGCTGCAGCAGGCCGTTAGTCATCATCATCATCATGTTACCCATTAAGCAGGCCGTTAGTGACATCAAAACAGTGCTGTCACGCCGCAGTACGCTGCACCTGCCTGTAGCAGGCAGAGGTGCACGTGTGGTGCGCACCATGGACTGTGTCACCCTACAGCAGCACATGCAGCTGGCATGGCATGCACTCCCTTCACTCAAGGAGTGCGACGCTCTGACAAGCATGTCATCATACAATGTATGATACTATATGATTGACAAGCAGCCGCAGCAGGGGCCCTTGCAGGAGCCCTGGGGATCCCTTGAGCACCGGGGTACGCACATGACAATGGCACACCCCGCGGCTGCAGCCGCACCTGTGCCAAACGCTGCGCAACAAGACACATCCAGCAGCGCAAAAGTAGGCCGCGTTCAGCGACACAACAACCCATGGCACCACATTCCTGTAATTGTACGTTGTTCTTTCCTCGTAAAAGCCGCTGGTGTCGCCAATGTTGCACGCAATGATGCCGAAGCACGACAGCAGCAGCACCAACAGCGCAGACACCTGCAGGCTCCAGATTGTGGTGCACTTGTGTGGCCTGGCAGCCAGCATCAATACGAGGTAGGAGCTGAAAACCAGCACCACCAGCAGCAGCTGGTGCAGCTCGTGCATCATGACACCAAGAGCAGCCAGTGCCAGCAGCAACCTGTGCAGGTCGAGAATGCTATCCTAGCAAAGCACTGCCGACAGCTTCATCATGAGCATGATGCGATGAAGTGATAGGTGCCTCCACCACCTGCGGACTCTTGATGTCCAACCAGCAGGCCCAAATGACACCCCCTTGTTCTGTGCAGACGATGCGCCAGCTTCTGCTGTCGGCTTGCGCAGGAAGTCGTACTGAATGTTGTAGTCAGCATAGCGGAATCGCAGGACGTCGCGCAGGGAATGACGCATGAACTTCCGGACTCCGCTTGGTAAGCAGCTGCAATCAACTTTACTGCTCTCAGAGAAAGCTGGATCTTTGGTCCTGCCCTGAGATGTGATGATGCCGTTGCGAACGCTTCTATAAAGCCACCATGCCAGCAACATTGGGAAACAAATGCAGACCAGCAACAGCAAGATTCCTACGGCAGCAGCTGCCCTTTGCCAGCGTTGGCTGGCGTACGTGGCTGCCCTTGTCCATGGACACGGCAGGCGGACATCCAATACCCACCGCCATGGGTAGGGCCCAGCGCCGACGTTGACACAGAACAGCATCCCCAGGGCTGTCTGTGCAGTTTTATCATAGTTGTCGAAGAACAGCACAAGGCACGTGATTGCAAGGCGCTGAATGTGGTAGCTGCACATGCGCGTTCCTGCGCAAGCGCGTTTTTCGTCGTCTGAGTTGCCTTGGCTCGGTTCCGGGGTGCTTCCACAACATGGCATGGGGGCGCACTTGAAGCATCGCCGGAGTGCGTGCATAGCCACCCAGACGGCAAGCACTGAGAGCATGAGCACTGCTGGGATGCCGATAGCACTGCGTGGCAAAGCAGCAGCATGATTCTCAAGCGTTAGAGTGTGAGCCATGCAGTATACCAGACCAGTCATTGCAGTCGCAAGCTGCACCAGCACTGTTGACATGCCATGTGCAAGTTGCACACGCTTCTCTGTACAGCCGAGGCTGAAAGCTTGGACTGGTGTTTCAACCTGCAACTGCATGGAAGACTTCCAGGAATTACTCACCTGACAATAGCAATGAAGAAAGCCCTGCTGTAGTGATCATGTGTGGTGTCACCCACCCACCAGCCCCGGGCCTGTAACAGGCAATCCAAGGATGCGTTGCGTCCAAAAATGATGCCCATCACCACCGTGCCCAGCGCTGAGTTTCCGGCCCTCTTCGTGAAGCCCGCAACAGCTTCTGGGAACCAAACCAGTGGCAGGTTCATGATAACACTGAACCACTGATAATATACCATGATAGCCTGGACAGCACAGCACAGCACAGCACAGCACAGCACAGCACAGCACAGCACAGCACAGCACAGCACAGCACAGCACAGCGCAACATAGCACAGCGCAGCGCAGCACAACATTGCGTCTGCAATTGCATCTGAGAAGCCTTCACAGCAGTGCAGTGCCTTTGATGTTTAACGCAGTAGTGACCTCAAAGACTGATAATCATGAACAAAAACTGACATAACATGATTGGCAGCCGCTGACAACGGGTGCCTTGACGTATCAAAGGCAACTGTGCCAGTACCTGGTACTTGATCATCCAAGTTGCTGACAAAACAGTATCTCGGGGCAGTGTTTGCGGCCGTATGTGACATGCATGACTGCACAGCTCACCTTCACCACGTCAATTGGCTGCGCATGCTCTTTGTCATCTTAAGCCGCGGCGCGAGTTAGGGCGGCCCCACATTTCCAGCAAGCTTCCGTGGGATGCAAGCCGTCGTCCAATGTCTTGGCTTCTCCACTAACGCCACTGCTTCCCTGCCGCTGATCTGACCCCTGTTTGCCTGCAGCTGCTGCACTGCTCGACTCCGGTACAACTTCGCTGTCTGGAGCTTCTGAATCGGCTGATGCATGGCTGCCGCTTCCCCACCACCGCCAGCGGCAGTGGCAGCTGCCTCGTTGCGCCTGCTGTTCTTTATCTGGTAAAGCTGACCAGACAGAGAACCAGCACCAACCTGTGAGGGCTACCCAGTAAAAGATGTATAGCCCTTCCAAGCCTGCTTTGTCTATAGGAGTCTGCAGCTCAACCTCTCCTGTGGGACTGAGGCTGTCTTTGACCTGCACGCCTTGGCAGCGGCTGCAGCTGAAAGGCGAGGTCATGCCAAACCCATGGGCGCAGACGCCACACAAGTCCCCCTTGTAACCCTGCTTGACGTCACATAACAGCTTACTGTACTTGTCCCAGCTGTGTCTGATGGGCAACGTGCTGTATGGGTGGTAGAGGCCCAGCTCATTGTGGTCGTGTTCACAAGCTTTGGGGTTGGGACACCTGCGTGACGGCGGACGGCACCGTTATGGCAAAACATGGCAAAACATGGCAAAACAAAAAGAAGTATGGCAAAACAAGCAGCAAACATGCTTGGCAGCCTTGTTGGACAAGTAACATAGTGTTACTGTGCACAAACCATGCCTCATGCCGCCGGCACTGAGTGCTGCAAGGCCATGCCTGGTACTATGTCTGCACAAGTTGCTGCATGGTGTTACCCTGCATGATGCGAGCCAGCTGCAGTGTCTGGCTTGCCGAACTGTGTTGCAGCTGCAGCTAACAGTTAATTTGTCAGTGAACACGCTATAGCCGTGCTGCTGAAGGATTGGTGATGCGCATGCCTACAGCATTGGCGCGAGCGCGCAGCGGCAGACCTTAGACAAGCTTGCCCGAGAGCCTTACCGTAAGCTTGTAGCCACCCTGCCACCAGTTGGAGAGGCGCATATGTCAGACGTCCAATCGGTGCACACACGTGCATCTGTGTGAACCATGTGCCAGTTGCTGGTCAGCGGAACCAACACAGAGCCGCCTGGCGCATGGGTGTTGTTGGGCGCAGGTGCACATGTGTCGTTCCTGTGTAGCTTGCCGGACATCCGATATGTGAAAGCAGCGCACTGCTCACAAAACCCAGAGGGCGCAACGTATTCACCTTTTCCGCACACGCGCTTCCGCCAAGTCACGCCGACACTGAATGCAGTCAGTGGTTCGCTGCCGGCCTCTGTACTGGCATTGATCGTCAGGTTGAAATAAGGGCCGACGTGAAGGTGCCGTCCAGCGCCCCGATTATCGTGGAAGTCTGTGCCAGGTCCAATGATAAGTTGCGTCTGCAGGTCGAATGGGAATGGCTTTGTGCCGCGCGCCAAGTGTCGTCTTCGTTCGACAGGAACATCTCCGTGCACAGGCCACCGCCACTGTACCAGGCCTGCGACCTTGAGATGCTGCTGTTGATCACAGTAACATTGCCCATGGGCTGCAACATCAAGGAGCCTTATGCCAATTAGCAGCAGCGGCGGCAGCAGCAGACGCAGCAGCAAACGCAGCAGCAAGCGCAGCAGGCTCGTACATGCGCAGCCAAAGCAGCAACCGTCATAGAGATGTCAACGTCAACACGTCACTCCTGGCTGCAGGGGCTTCAGGATGATCCATGCTGCTGCTGGATTGATGCATGGTTGAACACGCAACAGATAGTTGCCAACGTACACATAAAAGCATGAAACTGCCAGCTGCAATGCTGGCAAGTCAACGACGGCACATGCACGCGTACGCGCTTTGTGCTGCCGCTGCACGCACTGATGCAATCCCACATCACTGCTATGACCGCCGGGACACACGTGCACACAACTGCTGAGCTCACCGCCGCTTGCTTCCGCTGTGTTGCTGGTCACGTTGCAGCCATAGAGCAGCAGCGCAGGCCGGTTGTTGCCGCTGTAACACTCCTTGATGTCTTGCAGCAAGTCCTGACGCGTAGCCTGGGCCTCATCTTTGCCGACAGTCCCAACATACACTGCGCCGCCATGCCTGTGTGCGTGATTGTCTGCCAGGTAGCTGCTGCTGATGTTTGTGTGGCCCCGCTGAACGCGCAAAGCACCTGCGGCAAACAGGCCAGGGATCGGCACATCGGAGCAGTAAAGCAGTCGGCTGACATGCGCCCTCAGCGATCCAGTTGCAGAGGACAGCACAGTGACAACCTGCGGCATGCGTGTTGGCCGCTAACCCTTGAGCAAGAGGTTGCACAACTCATCAACGGTGGTACTCAGACAAGCAGTTGGGTTGTGCAGGACCTGCTGCTGTTAATGACCGCCTGCTGCTCACATGCTTGACACACCAAGGCGCCTGCCGCAGTCTGTGAACTTCAGGGGTGGGAATGGGGGCAAAGGGCGCACTTTTGACACTGCAAGACATGCGTAGGCCAGGTCAGCACAACCTGGGTGTAACTGGCACTCACCTCCATCCATCACCGCAACATTGGACGTGAAAAAGCTGTTTTGTATGTCAACCACCGCATTGTCTGCGTAGATAGCTCCTCCGATCCCAAGCTCATAATAGCCTGACAGCTGCAGCAATTTTCGCAGCTGCAGCGATTCAACCTGCATGGGCCGGGCCCTGTTGACTGCGAATGTGCTGTTGTCGATGAACACAGCAGCATCGTATACAGCCAGCGCTCCTCCAGTTGGTGCCACATTCCCCTGGAACGTGGAGCCTCTGATCAAAAGCCGCTTGGGGAGGTCGTGGTATCGACACCTGTTCGCAGCATTCGGTGGAGTTTGCATGCCAACACAGATGGCGCCAGCACCTTTCGTTGCCATGTTGTTGGTGACTGTGCAGTTGGTGATATTCAACTGGCTGTCCATGACATGCAGCACGCCTCCAAAAGCTTCCGTTCCCTTTCCAGCAACATTGCCATTGAAGTTGGTGTTTACCACTTCAAGTTTGCCCCCAGATTTGACGTGCACTGCACCACCACCACTCTGCGCTGCATTGCCGTTGAAAGTGCTATTGTACATCACAGCAGTACCATGTACAATGTAGAGAGCCGGGCCTTCCGTTGTCCCGTTATTGCCTGACCGTGTAACGTTGCCCAGAGCAAACAGGGAGCCAGCATGAGAAACATACAGCCCCCCTTTTGACAGCATGTTGCTTTCAAGAATGGTGTCTCTGATGTACAGTCGACTGTGTGCGAGTACAAGGATGCCCAGGTTGGAATAGATGTTGGAAAAGCGCCCCCCGGTGATCGTTGCGCTGAGTCCACCCCCAAACGCAAGAGCCTGCAGGCCAGGGCGCAGCAGCACAGCAGCAGTGACAGTCGCTGAGCATGCAGTGGCTGGCTTGAGGCCAAGCAGGGCCTGCACACGCAGTCAAACCTCCCGCAAGAAGCTTACTGAGCAGCAGCGCACAGGCCGCTGCTAGCCCTGCCTCTGCTGGTTCATTTGCGAGGCTGGGTCCCAGTGGGACGCAAAACAACCTGCGCCTGCCCGGCCCTTGCACACACCTGCGTAGCGCGCCTCTGTTTATATGGCAGCGTCACACCGCGGATCACTGGCTTGTCCAGCAGCAGATGGCACCCAGGCCCACCATGGAAGTACAGCAGGGGCCAGCTGACAGCCTGCACCGGTTTTCCATCTTCCAACCACCACTGTGTCCTGTTAAGCACATCTTCTGTATATGGTGGTACCTCAAACCCTTCCACAGGCAGCGTTCCAGCATCGATGCCGAATGTGCTTGGGTCAGGCACTGCAACGTTGGTGGTGTTGTAGAACACCTTCAGCCTGCAAGGCTCGGTGATGCTGGCCTGAGTTGCAGCCTGCTGCTGTGGACGCCAACGCTGCAGCTGCAACAGTGGGGGGCTCTGCAGGCAGCACCAGGCACCAGGCAGCAGGGTTGTTCTCAATTAAACAACCAACCTGCAAGAGCTTCTTCAGCTCTGTGATTGGCTTGTAAGATATGGTATTGGCATATTTGATGGATGTTGTCAAAATCCTCACTGTGCTTGCTGCTGCTTTCTCAACATTGGTTACTAGTACTAGGGTTTGAAACCCCCTGCTGGGCAGCAGGGGGTTGCAGTGCAGGCCAACTGGCCCCAAAGTGATAGCCAAACAATGGCTCATGTGAGGCATCAAAACAGCTGCATGGCTCACTTGGGCGTCTCCATCTACGTTGATGGTGCATTGATGTGTGAAGCTGCTCGCTCCCCTCACACACAGCAGCAGGGACCAAAGCAGCAGGCTGGCAAGCAGGCAACAAATGTCGCCTGCACGCCTACTCATCGCACGACGCTGCAGCCCCTTTACTAGTTACAAGAACCGTCTGCTACAATTCAGCGCTGTAGCTCATTCCATGTCAAGTCCGGTATGAGACACCTGCGATGAAAGCATGAGAAAGAGCATGCGAGCGTCAGGCAACGCACAAACCGTGAAGTCGATGGTCAATGCAACTTCAAAGTGGGTGATCGTAAGCACAAAAGTGTCCAGCGCGCACATCAGTGACTGCTTGTGTGCACATCTGCGACGCGATGTGCATGGTACTCGGGTCGCAAATGCAGCTGAAAGTGGTCAACCAGGTTGGTGAATCGATGTGAACTGTGTCCGTGCTATAATCTGCTTCGCACGTGTCACCAGTCACCAGGGTTGTCAAGCCAAACGTCGTCTGGAAGAGCATGGATCTCTGCGAAAGGAAGTTTGAAATCAAACTCAATGCATGCTTTGACTGGGTGAAGAGCGCGGCTTGAAGTGTAAGGTGTTCAGGCGGTACATTGCATCAGGCCCTGACCCTGAGGGTGCACATCTAGAAATGACATACATCAGACTCTCGTGAGAGACTCTCACGGTGCCCAAACTTTTGGGCGATGCCTACTGTTATGGCACTGTGACCAGGCGTACACTGGCAGTCAGCTCCGCGCAAATCTGCTTGCAAGATTTGCAGTAGTACTGCGATTCCCTTGCAACTCAGGGTGAAGCTTGGCCACATTTTTATAGAATTCCATCCTACTCCAATTTGTAGGGGTCAACTGGTCAGTATGTTACATGCACACGCTTGGCCAGAAGCTAAAGCTTTGGCTCCCACTGCCAGTGGCGGCAGTATACTCACACTTGCATCTGTGTCGAGTGGCACCAGCAACATGCTGCGCACCAAAATGCAGCTCGTCTTCATAAATCATACTGGCCGACACAGCTTTCTCTGCCTGTGCCTTTTATGGAAAAAGGCGCCTTACAGCACAGGACATGCACTAACCTTTATTCAATGACTCAACACTCTGACACTGTCAATGACATTGTTAAAAAGCAGCAGCACTAGCAGAAAAGCATGCAGAGACACCGTGAGTTGCTACATCAGCTGCTCTGCATGCTGCTTTGCAGTATCAATAACTCCCTTTACACTGTACCGTGGCAGCGCGGCTCGCCAGCAACCGATGTAGCAAAAACACCCTTGCCCCAGTAGCTTCCATCCAAAGTGCTCACAAGGTGTCCAAACCACTGACACGCGTCCAACGAGTTTAGGCAGGCCTCCACACGCCCCTGTTTGACTTTGCCACTTCAGCTTGTGCCTTGCTGGAGTCCACGATGGCCTTCACGGCATCGTACAGCAGCGCGGCCGGCTTGCTGATCAACTGCGGCCTCAGCATCAGCACGCCAACCAGAACCACCTGCAGCAGCATGCATAGACACATGAGCGCAGGGTTAGGGACACATGAGCGCAGGGTTACACGCAATGCTGCAGCAGCATGCCTCAGCATCAGCACACCGACCAGCACCACCTGCAGCAACATGCAAAGCACATGTAAGGAATGTAGCGGCACTGGAAGGCACATGCACGCAGGCACATATGCAGCATACAAAGCACATGGGCGTAGGCTCAATGACGCACAAGCAATGCAGCAGCAGCATGCCATTGCGCAAAGTGTTGGCAGCTGCTGCCGCCAGTTTCTGGCTTGGCAACGTGATTTCCACGAGCTGGCCTGCTTGTGGTGACACAAGCCCCAACCAATAAAGAACACCGCATCAAGATCAACAGGGCAGCGCATGTGGCAGAGGCAGCTTCAAAGCAGGGCGTGCCGCAAGTGCCGCCTACATCACTTTGAGCACCACGTCCAGGGAGGGTTACAAGTCATAAGTCCTCGCATCAAAAGCAGGGTTTTGGCCTGTCTGAGCCTCACTTTGAGCACCACGTCCAGGGAGGTTTACAAGTCACAAGTCCTCACATCAAAAGCAGGGTTTTGGCCTGTCGGAGCCTCACCTTGAGCATCACGTCCAGGGAGGGTTAAAAGTCATAAGTCCTCACATCAAAAGCAGGATTTTGGCCTGTCTGAGCCTCACCTTGAGCATCACGTCCAGGCAGGGTTACAAGTCACAAGTCCTCACATCAAAAGCAGGATTTTGGCCTGTCTGAGCCTCACCTTGAGCATCACGTCCAGGAAGGGCGCCTGCAGGATGAGGTAGATGGCTGCGGTGTTGATGGCCATGATGAGCATGTTCTTGCCGATGGGCTTGGGCTTGGCGTAGCTCACCAGGAATTCTTCAAAGCTGATCAGGCCGTCGTCGTCTGCAGGACACAACAGAGCAGATTCGGGTGCCAAATGCAAGACATACATCAGACGTGCTGGGTCAAATCTGGCCGACCATAACTGATCAGGCCGTCGTCAACTGCAGAGGACAGATGGAAGCCAACTGCAAAGACATTAGACGGTGCTGGGTCAGGTTTCTGGCTGACCAGGAACTCAAAGCTGATCAGGCCGTCATCATCTGCAGAACGTACAAGAGCAGAGGTGGAAGCCACTTGCAAGGATTAGAGAGTGCTGGGTTAGACATCTGGCTGGCCATGAGCTCCTCAAGCTGATCAGGCTGCCTTTGTCTGCGAGTGTGTGAAAAGATTTGGTGCCTATTGAGCATCTACGCTGATCTAGTGGAAGCCTGGTTCAAAACCAAGGTGATGAGGAACAACTGAACAGAAGTAATCAGCCTGATGTCCTTACAGAAGAGGCAGGCCGCACACAAATCACGCAACTCTCTGCTACTCCAACCCTAACGTCAATACATGCATAGTGCAGAGCTGCCTCGCACCTGCGTCTGCATCCTCAATCTTGTCCTCGTATACATACGCCTCAATGCCCTGGGCAGCCTTGTACATGCTGAGCGCCACCTTGCCTGCAGCGTGACAGCAAGCAGCAGGTGGAGATAAGTAGGCTGCCTGAAATTCATATGGCCCCACATGCTGCTGCTGCTGTCAATCCCACCAGCCCTGCATAGCCACTGTAATGATGGTGGAGAGCTGCAGGTACTGCACGGCAGCTAAGCTAAAGGATGCTCCAGTTCTCTACTTGAGCGCTGCGGCTTGCCGCTGCCAGTGCAAGCAATCCCCGCATGACACCGTTATCAGCACCCCTCAAGCAGCTTCAACAATTAGTACAATTGTAGGTTTGGATGGACCCAGCGCTTGTTCTTCACTCTCACCGTCATTGTCAAAGTCCAGCAGGCCAAACACCCACTTGGCTGCTGCCAGCTCCGTCTTGTTGAGGCTCATCTGAGCCTGCAGCCGCGCTGACTCATCAGGCCGCATCATGCTGCCCTGGTACGCGGCACTGGTGGACACCGCGTGCACCTGCATTCAGCGTAACACACCGTGACACATTGTGAAATGGTTGAGCAGCGCACAAGCAGGACAAGCATGTCAGCAGATCCGCTCACGACCAGGGAGCCAGATCATCATTCGGCCCTGAAATGCAGCATTGGTGTGCACATCTTGCACGTACAACGAAGTTAGCACAGCGCACAGAAAGGTACATGTGTGGCTACATGCACAGGCACAAGCTACAACAATAGGCGCCGTCATGCTGCCCTACCCCACTCAAGTGTCGCATCATGGACAGGTGCAAAGCGCCTGCAAGCGTGTGGCAGCTGGCCTTTTCAAGGCATCCAGTGAAAGCTGTGTACCTCGCGCTGCTGCTCTGTACTTCATCTTCTGGATGGATACGAGTGTGCTGGGCCTCACCTGTGAGCGGATGATGCGCACAAACTGCTCCTTGCTGCAGCCGGTTTGAGCGAGGCTGCCCCAGCTGTTGGTGACACCTGCTAGCACCTCAGAAAGCCCAGGTGACCAGGACACCTGGCAGTTCACGTGACATCAAACACAGGTCAGTGCATGTTTCGCTTGAAGAGGGGACATGATCATACAAAAGACAAGCCAGCACCTCAGACAGCCCCGGTGACCAGGACATCTGGCAGTTCATGTGACAGCAGGTCATGTTTGAACACAAATCAGTGCGTGCTCTGCATGAAGAAGTGACAACGTTGAGACAAGCCAGCACCTCAGACAGCCCCTGTAACCAAGACACCTTGCAATTCACGTGCAAGATAAAGCACAGGTCAGTGCGTGTTTTGCACGAAGGGGTGACGATAGTATTGAAGACATGCCACCACTTCCACCAGCCCTGGCAGCGAAGACACTTGCAGCTGACACCATAAACCATTCACGGCAGTACCTGTTTGCGCAACGAGCAGGCAAAGAGGCAGAGGTGTGTCCACGCAAGGTTACACAACAGTGGTCGCCCCGGCGAAACAACACCAGCAACTCCCACATGGCCAACACACGCTGGAAGCTGTCGATGAAACTCTAAACATGTGTCTGGCAGCAGCTCCAGCTCCCACCACAGAGGACACAACACCGCACAACCCATGCGCTACTGCAACAACAAAAGCAGACACTGCGTATGTCCCCACATGCGCACCTTGCGCGTGCACCACATGAAGAACTGGCCTAGCTGCTCCCCTGTCAAGTGCCCGCTCCTGCTGCTGTCCCATTGGTCAAACATGAGCAGCGCTTGATAGCGCAGCCTGTCGATGGGCTCAGTGTTGGTGAGCGCTGCCATGGCATCAATGCTGCTGCTGCTGCTGGCTGCGGCAGGTTCTGAGGTGCCAGCTGCTGCTGCAGGTGCTGCTGCTGTAGGTTCTGCTACTGCTGCTGCTGCTGCGGGTGCTGCTGCTGCTGCCTCTGGCGTGCTGCTGGTCCCTGCTGTTGGCGCATGCTGCATGAACGAAGGCAGCAAACAAAACAGTGAGCTTACAGCACCAAAATTGCCCACGCTGCAGTGTACAGTGGGCATGGTTGCAGCTTGGCAGCAGACAGGTATGCATGCGCACAGACACTGCTGAGCAGGCTATTCCCAGCAGCAGCAGCTGTTGCTGCAGCAAACCTGCTGAGGGAGCATGCACGGAACAGCAAGACAAATACGTCCATTGTACATCAGCCCAGCAGGTTGTGATACAAAATTCGCCTCGCATGGATGCTGGCCTGCAGCAATAACCCACCTCTGCTGCGTTAGGGCGTGTGCGCAGGTCCCTCTGGCAGCCGGCTATCAGTAGCTGCGCATGATCAAGCCTACTACCAAGCTGAATATGTCTGTGCACTGCTGTGGGGCGCGCCGGGCCCTTGCATACTGCGGGTGCCTGTTGTAGTGACCCGCTCCGGTGTGCTGTCTGCACTGAGCCACTCAGCGCCTGCATGCGATACATTGATAGCCAGAACTCAATTGAAGGTGTGTTGAGCACGTAAACTGATACCACGGGCAGCAGGTGTGTACGAGAGCAGTAGGTCCCCAGACAATGTCAGTGCGCAGTCAGTATAAGCTGTCCCGAGACAGCAAGTGCTAGACGACAAGATGTTTACAGAACGAAACTCTTCAAGGGAATCTAGTGTGCTCAGTGGGTTCTGGGAGTTATGTCATCAGCACATGACAGTCTTGTCATGTCCTGAGGCCTGGGCCCGACAGTGCGTCCTGGCTTATCCACTGGCTGCAATGCTGTCAGCGCCTGCGTCAAGGCAGCACGCCTACCGCAAAGAAACTCACAAGATCTGCCAGAGAAAGCCATGACAACCATTGCTTCAAAGCAGAGCAGCTGTGGGTGACCAGGCTGGGCAGACGCTGTGAGTGTCGGGTACTACTAGGTTGTTTAAGTAATATTTTTCAACAATGAGTGATCATGCTGCGTTACACGTGTTCAGCCCGCGCGGTCTCCCTAAGCTCCCAGGAACACGCTGAAAGACTGACTGTGCTGAAGTTTGTTATGATGCGAGCTCCTGTTGGTTGTGCCAGCTGTTCGGCGGTGTAAGCTGTCACCAATGCTGTCATGAAAAACCTGGTCTGATGTCCTGTGGCAGCTGGCCACTCCTTGCGTGTTCAAACCTGGAAACACTCTGCGGAGCCGAGCACCTGCTCGCATTATCCTACAAAGGGTGCAGATCGATCAAAACTTAGTTAGACGTTACTGAGTTGCGAGCAAGCGGTCAATGAAGGACGGCAGGCTCATACCATGAACCCTGGTAGAACCCCAAACACAGATACCATTGCCGTTTCTCTCGGGGTGGCAACTGCAGACGGATGTGCAACCATTCAGCTGACGATGTTGTGTACTACGGTTCCTACTTTGTTTCAGTCTAGGGCTTCAGTGTCGCACGTTTCACCAGTTTGCACAGGGACATGGACCAACATGCGAGGCCGTAGGCCACTCACCCGACACAAACATTTCGGCTTCAGTCTTGATTGCTATTGTCTGTTGCAGCCTGGTCTGCCTGCGGCGCCCGAGCTCTCCGTGTTGTGCTTTCTGTAAGCAGGCAGGCGGGTCGAGTCCGCGATTAGGTACCCATTTACTGCAGCAAGTCGTTAAACAAGTCTTTAAGGTTACCCTCAGCCCTTCTCAGCCCAACCAAGGGACCTGCCCCCCGACAGGGGCTTGGACAGGCACAAGCCCTGGTGTTACACAAAGTGTCGAGTGCCAGTTGATGCAACGCATGGCCACAACCATTCAGACTGCTGGAGGTGGCCAGCAGTCGGCAGTGCTGCTGGTACCTGCATCCCTGGCATCAGCTGCAGGGCTTGGGGGAGCACCCAGGGTTCTGG
Organism: Tetradesmus lagerheimii; assembly: GCA_902809745.2. NCBI lineage: Eukaryota > Viridiplantae > Chlorophyta > Chlorophyceae > Sphaeropleales > Scenedesmaceae > Tetradesmus > Tetradesmus lagerheimii. The sequence goes on along the minus strand of CADDIJ020002600.1, from coordinate 157,003 downwards.
CTCAGCCAGTGCCATCTGCTCTGCTGGCAGCTCCAGGCAGCAACAACAGCAGTCGAAGCACAACACCGCAGCCACAAGCATCAATAGCTGCATCTTCTACACCCAAGCCCCTGGCTCCATGTTTGCAGCAATACCCGCGCCTGCAGGCACTGCAGCAACAGATGCCAGCAACACCGGCGTTGCGCACGCAACAACAGCAGCAGCAGCAGCAGCACATAGGCCAGCAGCAACAGCTGCAGGCGCCTGCAGCTGCTGTGCTCTGGACCCGCAAGCAACCTCAGACACTGCAGCTCAGAGGGGTGACTGTGACTGTGCGCACCCTGCAGCAGCAACAGCAGCAGGCTCAACACCACAGTGAACAGCAGCCAACACAGCAGCAGCAGCCAGCACAGCAGCACACACTGCAGGCACCTGCCAACACGCCAGACCAGCTGACACAGCAACAGCAGTTGCAGGTCAAGCCCCTGCAGATACCACTGCTACAAACCCAGCAACAGCATCTGGCAGTGACGACAGGCGGTGCAGCAGTAGCACCAGCACCATCTGCTGCAGCAGCTGGTGCTGCTACCAGCAGGCCTAGGCCGCAAGTGACTACGCAGGGGCCCTTGTTGATGATGCCAGGGCTGCCAGCAGCCTCAGACGCCAAGCAGCAGCAGCAGCTGGCTGCAGCCCAGCTGCAGGCCCTGCTGAAGAAAGCCAGCGCACCACCCAAAGCACACTCTAGGCAGCGGCCGACATACCAGCATGCGCATTATCCGCTGCAGCAGCCAGTGATGCGTCCCGCGACTGCTCTGCAGCAGCTACAGCAGCGCACCTCGCCGCTGCAGCAGAAGCACACTGCATCGCTGCAGCATCCAATTGTGTTGGCCATGCCTGGGGCTGCAGCTGCTGTGCCTGCCCTGCAGCAGCAGCTGCAGCCAGCAGCAGCATCAGCAGTCGCATTAGCTCAGCTGCAACTGCCGCAGAAGCGCGGCTTTGTGCAGCTGCAGCAGCCCCAGCTGCAGCAGCCCCAGCAGCAGCAGGTCACAGCTGCTGCTGCAGCTGCGCAGCCTCAGCCGCAGGTTGTGCTGGTGAATCCTGCGATGCTGCTGCAGCAACAGCAGCAGCAACTGCAGCAGCAGCTGCAGCAGCAACTGCAGCAGCTGCAGCAGCAGCAGCAGTGGCTGGGAGTTTCTCCTGTTGTGAGTCAGCCAGGCCTCTTGAGTAGCGTCAGCAATGCTCAGAGCTGTGCCCTCAACAGCAGCCCAAGCAGTCAAGCGCTTGTCAGTCCTGCAAGTGCAGCGTTAGTTGACTCAGTGGGTAAGCGTTTGAAGCTTGCGCCTGCAGCAGCAGCAGCATCAAGTAGCCAGCCGCTGCAGTTGCAGCTGCCTCAAGGGGCAACAGCTGGCACATTGCTGGCATCCCAACCGCCTGGCAGGGTGCAGCCAACACAACCACAAACTGCACAGCAGCAGCAGCAGCAGTCGCAAAGCCCAGTGAGTAGTGCACCTGCAGCACCACAGGCAGCAACAGGCAGCAAAGTTGACAGTCGGGCACCAACAGCATTGGCTGCTGCTGGAAGTGCGGCAGTCGGCGTAGCTGCAACCCCAAGCACAGCACTACCTCCTGCAATTGCTTTGCTAACACCACCAGCAGCAGCAGGAGCAGCAGCAGATGCCGCTTCTGCAGGTGCAGGTGCGGCTTGCAACACAGCTGTTGCTGCTGCTCTGGCAGTGCAGGCTGCAATGCAAACAGCCAAGGCAACTGCAGAGTCACCAGCAGCAGCAGCAGCAGCAATTGGTATGCCGGAGCCAGCTGGTTATGGGCAGCAGCAGCAGCAGTCAGGTGCAGCCCAGGCGGGTCAAACACAACAGCAGCAGCAGCAGCAGCAGGCGCTTGATGCATCAGCAGTCGAGTCTGGCGGGCGGAGCACAGCTATTGATGCCACTCGGAAGCGGCTGCAGCAGCAGCTGCCAGTCAGCAGCCCGGATGCATCTGCCAGCACTGCACTGCACAGCCCTGGTGCGTCACCTCCTGCTGATGAGACACCTGCATCTGCCAACACCGCTGCTGCATCGTTCAATCAGCAGCTGCAGCAAGCTATTGCTGCGGCGGCAGCAGGCGCTAAGCAACAGGCAGGGCTGTTGGCAGGAGCGGCGGGCGTGAAGATTGAGGCGGCAGCATCAGCTGCAACATCACCTGTGCAGCAGCCTGCAGGCGTAAAAGCAGCAGCTGCTGCTGCTGGTGCAGCTGCTGGTGCGCCTTCCAACGCAACTGGCATTCCCATCTCTTCAGCTACCACACCAGCAGCAGCAGCAGCAGCCGCTGTGCAGGGTCAGCAGCAGCAATGGGTTGTGTCAGCAGCATCGCCCGGTGCCGCCCGGCTGCAGCAGCCAATGCAGCAGTGGATTTTAAACACCAAGAATGGCATGATCCTGCTGCAGCAGCCACAGCAGCAGCGGCAGCAGCAGCAGCAGGTGCTGTTGAACGTTGGGCAGGGCCAGCAGCTGCAGCAGATCATTGCTGCGCAGGCAGCAGCAGCACGGGGCTTGCAGGTGCAGCAGCTCAGCGCACTACAGCAGCAGCAGCAAGCACAGGTTGCAGCTGCATACTCGTGGCTTCAGAAGATGGGCGGTGCTGCTGCTGGAACTGGTGGTGGTGGCGCAAAGGCTCCTCAGCAATGGAAGGCTGCAGCACTTCAGCAACAGCAGCAGCAGTTGTGGCTTGCGGGTGCTGCATGTGGGCTGGTGAATAGGGCAGCTGGTGGTGGCAGCAGCAGCAGAAGCTGGCCTGCGCTGCTGCAGGCCGCAGAGAAGCAGCAGCAGCAGGATGACAATGATGGCGATGTGGTGATGGATGAGGCATCTGAGCTGGATGCCGTTGCAGGTGGGTTCATTGAAACAGTGTGATGAGTATTGTGATACGGTGGTGTATTGCAGATCATTACAGAAGCAATTGCCAGCTAATGTAACTTGGTGCACACAAGGGTGTGTGTTGGCCAGGCATGCGCTGCACGTGGCACGTCATGTTGCTGCATTCTTATCTTTGCGGTTGCTGCTGTGCATCTGACGCTGCCTTGATGTGTTCTTGAGCTGATCGTCCAACAACAGTTACGTGACCCGTCTGCACAATGGCATGTTGTGCTCTGCAGGCTTGATGGGGCTGGCGCAGCCTGATGCAGAAGAAGGCGACATTGCGCCTGCAGCATCACCCGCTGCACGTGAAGCAGCAGCAGCAGCAGTTGCAGCAGCAGAACCTTGTATAGCTGTGGCAGCAGCCATCGCAGCAGCTGCTGCTGTAGCAGCACCACCGGCACCAGAGGCAGCAGCACCGGAGGCACCATCAGCAGTTACTACTGGTGCAGCTCTGGCGGCAGCTTCCGCAGCTGTGTCAGCCTCTGCCGCAGCCACCACAGCTGCAGCATCAGCACCAACGCCTGTAGCAGCAGCTCTTAGCGCAGCTGTGGCCGCACCACTGATACCAGACTCAACAGCCGCAGCTGCAGCTGCACCATCAACGTCTGTAGTAGCCACTGCAGCAGCAGCTGCTATAGAAGCACCACAGTCCGACATTGCTGTGCTGCAAGGTGTTCTGTCAGGGGTAGCTATGTAGCAGCACTGGGAACCTGACAGCAGGTGTTGCCTGACTGTAGCGCTGACTCACAGGTGTTGTTGGTCAAACGCGGGTTTTCATTGTACATATCTGAATGGAAACAGCACTGGTTGCGTGTGATTGACTTCCCCACTGTCCCCGCCCATCTGCATGCAAGTGTTGCCGCCAATATCCGCTACACCATGTATGTATGTGGATGTGTTGCTTGTGGGATTGCTATACATAGTGTTGGTTGGAGTTGGTGTATTGTTGATTTTCTTTGCAAGGGTGGATGTTGCCGTTTGAGAATGACCCCTGAAGTTGAGGCGTCGTATTCGCAAGGGTGGCAGTGTTGCTGGCAGATCATCTGCTTCGGAAGCAGCCTTGTCAGCCTCTGGCATACAAGTGCCGTGGGTGGCATGTGTACAACAGCGAGGTCCATTCGTCATCTGTTGACTGCAGCAAGGCATTGTGCTGGTAGTGTTAACACACAAGCGTGAGCATCTGTTGCTGCAGCTGAGCAATCCATCCACTGCGGATTGTCACGTTGCTGATGTTGCTGATTGTTCGTTTGTGAACGATAGGTGCAACCTTTCGTTTACGTCATGTGCTCATTCATGACGCTTGTTTGTATAAATAAAGTCGCGTCTGGTGACATTTTGTGCCAGCAGCAAGGGGGACAAGCTATTCCCCGGTGTGTAACACAGTTCGTTCACCTTACAATCCGCCTGGCACTAATTACTAGTCGGTACGGCGAGTCGCAGTAGGTGCAGCTGTTGAAACCTCTTTTCAAGAATTAGTGGTGTAGGGACCGTATCCCTGCAGGTGGAGGAAAGTTCGGAGTAGCTTGCAAGGCGATTTGCGCGGGGAGCTGTTCTCCGGTGCACGCGTGGTCGCTGTACCACACAGCAAGCGTCGCCAACTCTTTCTCCGACGGCGTCTGCTGGCCGTGAGCTACGCGGACGCAATTCACAGCTTGGACACCATATTCGTGAGCGCCGGTCTCCGCGGGTGGACCGGGCCGGTCATCAAATGTAGTGCAAGAAGTTGTTACAGCTTCTGGTGAACTGATTCCACTGGACTAGCCAACGATCATTCGACCGTGAGTGGCTTACTGTAAGGGACAACGGTACTCAAGGCAGATGAAGGCTGCACATGTAGAGGCCAGCCCAGCTGAAGGACATATGCCAAAGCTGCTTCAAGCAGCTTGTAAAAGTAATGTAGCAGCTTGCTTGTGAAATGAAGCAGCACTCTAGCAGAAAAACATGCAATGTGCAGCTAATGCTAACGCTTAGACTCAGCTGCACATGGCATGCTTTAAACTAGGGTGCTGCTACATTTCACGTGGCAGGCAGGTATTCGAACAACACAGACGGCATATGAGCAGTTGGTGCGCTACGGGTACAGGTGATAACATTCTGCTTCCTTGCTTACACACCATTAGCACTATTGCAGCTGCGTGGTCAAGGTTGGAAGGACGGGTACAGTGGGTCACCCAGATATGTTTATATGTTATGTTTATAACACCACAGCGTCAAGAGGAAAACTGCAGGATTGAATACACACAACGCTCAACACACAAAACATAAGAGAGAGATCCAACCCCCACTGTGGCACAAATGTAGTACACTCACACCCGTAACAGCAAAATTGTGGCTTGGTGGAGCACTGTAAGGTGTGTGACTGTGCAGCAGCAGCTCGCAAAGACCAGGAAGAACTCGACAGAACATGACGGGGGACCCCCTAGCCTAAGGCAAGCTTGCAGGAAATGCTGATGACATAACCCACACTTGATGCATAGACACAGGTGCCCACCACCACAACCTGCTGTCCACTGCAGGATGACGCGCCATGCAGTCTGTATGAATCCGCTGCAGCAGCAACTGCCACACACTATTGCAAAGCAGCTCTGTTGACGGGTGCATGGTAACACCTTGCAGGAAACTGCTTGCAGGAAACGTGGCTGGCACACACGGTCCAATTGACGCTGACATACACTCTGCAGCTGGAACTCGCTGATCACCTGTCATGCTCAACCAGCAGCAGTTGAAGTGCACTAGTGCTAAACCACTGCTGCAGCACAGCACTGACAGGACACAGCCCAGCAAAGAGGCAGCCAGCGCACAGACTCTGCCACCCAGAAGTGCGCTGCTGATGGCAGCAGCAGCACACAAGTCTGTACCGCTGCAGCTGAGCATGAATTCACGCCCAGCACACAGCACAGGGCAACTCTGAACATCCACAAGCACTCGCCAAGGATACACCAGCAAAGACACACCAGCAAACCACGTGTGCACAGCTTCAGGCCTTACTCTGCGCACAAGCATAGGCTCTAGAGCACGCACACACCCGGCATTCCGGCAGCATCCCGTGACAGCACCACTTTCACCTTCAAGCACTTACTACTACTCAACCAGCCAGCTGTGCCAAACAACTGGCACTACCATCTAACACAGCTGCACCAAACACAGTACAGCATACCGCTGCATCTGGACACCCAGCCTACACCCAGGCTGCTTGAGCGCCAAGCAATCAGCACAGCTGCAACTACAGCCCATCAGCATCAAACACACACACTAGCCTACACACCCCTTACTTTTTGGGATATTTCTTACACCCAGTTGCGTGCGTGGCGAGCAGCGTCCAAAAAGTCAGCCTCTGGAGTGCCTGCTGCTGGCTCGTGGCAGTACTCCCAGCGGCTGGTAAGTGGCATGCTCATCAAGATGGACTCAATGCGGCCGCCAGTCTTCAGGCCAAAGGTGGTGCCACGGTCGTACACCAGGTTGAACTCCACGTACCTGTTATATAATAAGGTTTGAATTGGGCAGTGACAGATGCAGGGGAGCAGGGGAGCAGGGCAGTGGGACGATACTGTTAGGCAATGCCGGCGAACAGAGTATTCACGTGTAGTAAACAACACGAGCATGACCAGCAGACAGCTGCCACGTCACTGGCCATTACCCATACTACAAGAGCCATGCATACAGCATACACACACTTCTTTCTTGTGAAATGAACGGATTCAGGTGTACGCACCTGCCGCGGCGGATCTGCTGCCACTGCTTCTGCTCCTCTGTGAAGCTGTCGTTCATGTGCTTCTTCACGATGGGGCAGTAGGCCTCAACCACGCTGTTCACGGCGTCAGTGCTGAAGGCCAGTATCTTCTCGGCGTCCCTGCAGGAAGATTGCAGGAAAAGGAGGAAGTTTTAGTTGCACTGAACAGCAGCACATGCGCATGCACAGACCCGAGCCAAGCATGGTGCAGAATAGAAGTATGCATGATGAGTCCAGACGGCAAACTCTGGCATGTTTGCATGCATGCAGAAGCACGCGCTTTCAAACCTTGTTACTTTCACTTGTGACAAGGTTCAAACCCACCTGTCGTTGAGGTCGTCGAAGAAGATGCCGCCCAGGCCGCGCGTCTCCTTCCTGTGGGCGATCATGAAGTACTCGTCGCACCACTTCTTAAACTTGGGGTAGAAGGCAGGGTCGTGCCTGTCGCAGACTGCCTTGTAGGTGCCATGGAAGTGCTTCATATCTTCCTCAACAACGTAGCAGGGGGTGATGTCAGTGCCGCCACCAAACCACCACTGGCCGGGGATGCCGTTCCAGTCCTCTGTCTGGAAGAACCTGCGGGGATAAAGATGAAGCCAAGTGAAAGGGTTACAACAATGCGTAGAGGGTGATACAGTGCAGGGCACCCTGCTGATGTGCTGTAGCTGCTGTGCAGAGGGACGTGCAGGTGGCGGCTTGCAGGACTGACGCGAGTCGCAGCAAGGGCGTGTATTGAAGGTGTGCAACACTGAAATGTTGATGCAGCATGATGCAAGGAGACGGCCAAGATAGCTATGTGCTGCTCAGGTCTGTCACATGTAGCTGGCAGCTTGCTGCTTGGGCACAAGCAACTGCGTCCACATGCATCACAGTGTACTTTACACAACTGCATGCTGGACGGCTTGCCTGCATGGACAGCCCACTTGGAGTACCAGGAGAGCTTGAGCGGGCGCTCCTGGTCAAGCATTGCATGAAGGTATGATGTTGCTTTTACCTGGAGTCCAGGATCCGCCTAAAACGTTCTCTTCACAACTGCTTCCGCTGCGCAGTCGCTGCAGTGCAGCACACATTACTCGACGAACCCCGCAATCGCACACAAGAGCATACATTCGTCTTACAACAGACACCCGCACCAGCGAAACGCAAGGCCTGCCCCTACCTGTAGTTGAAGTGCATGGTTGGGCAGTGTGGGTTCCTCGGGTGCATCACACTGCTGATGCCTGCTGCGAAGAAAGGCACGCGGCCACCTGCAGCCTTTGCCTTCTCAAGCTCAGCGGGAGCGGTGCCCATGGCAGCCCTGCAGACGCACAGATAGATGCAGCATACGAGACACAGCAACAAATGCAAGTTTGAGTCAGCAGGCATGACTGACAGATGGATGCACATCATGCCTTCTCCAGGTCTGCGGGAAGGGGCGCAGCTGCCTTCAGGCATATTTGCCGTATAGTAAGTCGTCCGCAGGTGATCAGGCAGCAGGGAGGGCAGGTAATACGATCCATTCCACTGTCAAGCATGGGCTACAGGTTTGCAAGGCACTAGGCGATCTGCATGCATGTGTCGCTGACACACATGGGTGCAGCTGGTACTGGGACGTACACATGCTGCAGACAAGCAAGCATTGTCATCATCATCATCGTCAATCATCAGCAGCAGTGGCCGCACCTGTATGCCTCAGGGGGCATGCTGCCGTACACCACAGACACATTGACGCCGGCTTTCTCCCATGCATGCATGTGTGGCTGACACACATGGGTGCAGCTGGGGTGAATGCATGGTGCACACAAGCAAGCATCGTCAGCAGCAGCAGCAGCACCACCGTGCGCACCTGTATGCCTCAGGGGGCATGCTGCCGTACACCACAGACACGTTCACTCCGGCCTTCTCCCACACGTTGCCGTCAGCCAGCACGCGGGTGATGCCGCCACCGCCGTCCTCGCGCGTCCATGCGTCCTGGTGGAAGGGCTTGCCATCGATCTCGCTGACTGCAGCGCATATGGAGTCCTGGGCGTCACGGATGACCTTCTCAAACTTTGCGCGGATGCTGCAGGATGGTTTTGAAGTTTGGACAGTGTTGGAGGTTGGTTAGGCGATGCGCATGAGGCAAGGACAGGCACGAGCGAAGCAGTATGTGTGCGTGAGTGCGTGCGTGCTTCTTCACCAGTGCACATATGGTTGCACGCAGACATGCATCTGGATGCAGAACGATGTAGACGCACATGGGTGGCATCAAGCATGCTCTGGCGAGGTGCACAACTGCGAAAAAGCAATTGCATCTTGGCAGTCGAGTGAAGTGCGGACAAGCAGCAGCAGCAGACGCAGTATGTGCAGCAGCAGCTGCTGCTGCTGCTCAGCGTGCACTCACGTGTCCTCTGTGTCAACACCAGGGCGCAGCAGGGACTGCGGCACCTCCTTAATGTAGTTCTCAGTCCAGTTGGTGGGCTGTACACAGCAGCAGTGGAATCAAGACAGCACACAGCAAGGCACGGATGCTCTCAGTGGAGGGCATGTGTGCAGTTGAGGGGTTGTGCAATGCTTACTGCACCAGCAGTGCCAGGAGGTTGGACGCTGCTGGAAGATGATGCGAGCACGGAAGGCTGCTGCATCGCTGGTATACACGTGTAATGTGATGTAGTAGCACACGGAACTGTCTTTTAGCTGGCCCAGGCCTACTTGACCGCCACATGAGTGTGGGCGCACGTCACCAGCTACTGCTGCTCGATGCTGATCCCTGTAGAGATGTCATGAGGTACGTATGGAGGGTTCATGATAATATGCAAAGGCTTCATGCATATCATCTAATAGCAATGCGCGGGGATTATAGCTGCATGCCTAGACAGGAGAAGCAGGCAAGACATGTGGTGACACTTGTCGTTCGCATCGACCTCAAAGCTGCCTGTAATCACCTTCTCAACTGCAGCAACACGCATAATGGTAGCGGTCCTGCTGCCGACCTTCACGGACCTTGCAGTGCAGGCTGCTGGGGCCTTGGCTGTGAGTGCCATGCTGAGACTGTTTTGCACCAGATCTGGCTGTGCGAAGTAAGATGGGGCAACCGAGGAACCAGGTGTGGAGTGAGTTTGTGCAGTGACAAAAGCACTTCTGCACAGGTTTAGTAGTTCGACCACGACAGTGACTGTGTCTGTCGACGAGAAGAGTCAGCTATATACATGTAACGGAGGAATTCGGTGTGCTGCCTCATGCTGCGTAGAACGACTACGTGTACTGTAACAGTAACATGTCATGATGAAGGCGAGATCCAAGGCATTTGGTCGCTCAACAGGGACGGGTGCTGATGCAAATGTCTTCAAGTTAAACCTGTCTTACAATGAGCGTTGGTGTCGCCAATCATATTGGCTACAAGCTGAGAATGACCCGGTCATCTCACGTCAGCTAGCCAACAGCGAACAACGAGAAACTCTCAAGACTCAGAACACTTATCAAGTATTTACCAAAATTTCTAACTTATGTCACAAGGTACAAGTTCGTGCTTGAACTGCGGGGTTCTTCCGAAACTGCTGTGCGGGAGCGATTTTAGGCTGAAAGTCCTGCCTGCACACCTGCAATCAAATGACATCAGCCGGAGAACCTGATCTGCGACACTTGCTGGCCTGTGTCACTGGCCTGGATGATGACGTGACTTGCTGACCAGCACCAGTGCAGCACAGCAAGCCATCATCGGCATGTTTACATGTCAGCATCCCAGTGTTTCGTTCTGACTTACGACGGATCCCTTATAAACCGACAAGTTGCCGGTGCTTGCACAACACAACTTGATAGCATCGGTGGGGGTGGGGATGGGCGTTTATCCAGATCTAGATGAGTAGGCCAGCACATTTGACAAGGTTGCAGGAAGACACGCTCTGCAAAGATACGATGCAATAACCCCCCTTTATTCCTAGACCACTACGTATGGCATCAGCAACGAACCGTAGCACCGCACATGGAGATTCAATCTGTTACCCAAGCGCGTGAGAAGACAGCGCCAACGCGGCCCCAAAAGCTGCACGCGCTAAGAGGCCTCTATGCAGCAATGTGAGCATGCAGATATCAAAACGATCCTCGAAGGAGCCATGAAACACAAGCCAGATAGACAAGCCAAAACAATTGTACACACGCAACCTTCGCACTACTAAAAAGTCAAGCCAGCGGCACCTGCTGCTGCCAGCAGCCATTCTGGCTGAGCGGTGCACGTGCTGCTCCGGAGGTAAGCTGTGCAACATCATGTTCCGTCCAAATCCACTCTTGGACATCATGTGCTGCAGCTGGTGCTCTTTTTCTCAGTTCCATGTATGCTGTCACCGAGTGCTGATCCGCATCAACCATCACCACCAGCTGCACCCATGCAACGATGCTTGCAAGCTGACCAGCTTGACAAGCGGAATCACAGCTCCAGCAGCCGACAAGGGGGCGACACGCAAACGACACGGTGTGCACAACTACCCACTGCAGCTCTGCTGCTGTGCACTGACATCAATAGCGACAGCTGCACAGTGCGACGCCGGCAAACCTGCAATCAGCTGCTTCTAGCTCCTGACCAGCTTTGCCGCGCTGACCAGCAATCATCGCTGCAAGCTGCTTTAACAACTGCGGGGCACCACGCTTCCTGAGCCATCCGTTATGGTCAACATCTAACCACGTGTGGCCAGCACCAGCTGCGTCTGGTCATCGCGCGCAATGCCCATGTGCAGGTCGATGTCTGTGAGTGAGCGCCACTCGCGCTCCTCTGCAATCGCCTTGTCCAGGTACACCTCCTCAAACAGCTTGCCGTTCTCGATCCTGCGGCGGCAGCAGCAGCAGCAGCGGCAGCAGCAGCAGCGGCAGCAGCAGAAGCAGCAGCAGCAGCAGCAGCAGCAAACATGGTCGATGGAAACATGCATGGCCGTATACCGCCTTGTCCAGGTACACCTCCTCGAACAGCTTGCCGTTCTCAATCCTGCAGCAGCAGCAGCAGCAGCAAGCATGATCAAGGCAAACACATGCAGCGGCAGGGCGGCACTGCTGAAGTGCTGCTGCAATTTCACATGGCCGTCTGCCGCCTTGTAAAGCACCTGCGCGACTGACCAGCTACCGGACAGCCTGCAGCTGCTGCACGCAAAGCTGCCACCGTGCTGCTGTTTCAAACCTGTACCCCTGAGCCAGGTTTTTTTCTTTCTTTTTTTTTCTTTCTTTTTTTTAACCTGCTGCTGTTTCAAACCTGTACCCCTGAGCCTCTTGCTCACCTGTGCTCTGTGGCGAGCTTTGCGTAGTTGTCGGCTGATGCCGCCACGAAGCCCTTCTCCTCTGCTGACAGCTTGCGTAGCAGCTTGGCTGGCGCGCCCGCGTAAATCTCACCGCTCTTCACCACAGCGCCTGCAGCAGTAGACAGGAGTGCAGGAGACGCAGATTGCTGAGATGAAGCCCCCACCACCATGGCTACGTATGCTTGAACCTCCGTCTTCAGCAGAGCGCGCACAAACGGGCCATTCAGCAAGCATGCATGTGCCTCACACAACGAAGAGACACACACGCCACACCCTCATGAATGCAGCCAACGGCATCTGCTGGTGTCTCACCTGGTGGCACGACTGCGCCTGCTGCCACAATGCTGCCTGGCTCCTTCACAACATGTACTAACAGCCGCATGGTTGTTGTACAGTACAGGCTCCAGAATGCAACTGACAGCATGTGGGCAGCTGTAGCCAGTCGTGTGACTACATGATTGAATTGCTCTTCAAAGTGACACACAGCATCTGTTCACGCACCTGGTGGCACGACTGCGCCTGCTGCCACGATGGTGCCTGGCTGCCTATTTAAACATAAACTGACAGCTGCAATTTATCCGTAGTGAGAGGCTCTAGAATGCAGCCAACAGCGTTTGGTGATGTCTCACCTGGTGGCACGACTGCGCCTGCTGCCACAATGCTGCCTGGCTCCATTACCACTCCATCCAGCAGCGTGGCACCCATGCCCACCTGCACACAAACACATGTTCAACAGTACAGTCGGCCGCGCACTACAGTGGGTCACGACGGCGTTGTATACGTACGCAGGCTTGCACGCAGGGGTCGGAAGTCTCTGCTTGCTTTCCTTCTAGAGGCTGCTGTTCCCAGATGCACACGCAGACAGCAGCAGGTAGGTGCGCAGGCAGTCAGCAGCACACAGAGACGTTCGCCGATCGCACACAGAGCCGTCCAGCAGCGTAGCACCCATGCCCACCTGCACACACACACACAAATAGACAGCAGCACGTAGGTGTGCAGGAAGTCAGCAGCACACAGAGACTCCATTTGTCACTCGTCGTCGCACGCACGCTTCCTGCTGAGCAATACCTGCCTGCACAACGCGTGATGCATGCTGGGTGTTGACAACACTGCGGTAGAGCCGGTTCGTGCATATGCAGCGTACCAACCTCATTGTTCGAGCCGTCTGCCTAGCTGCCTAACTTGTGACGACACCAAGCACGCCATTGTTCAGGATGTCTGTGCAACCAACACAGTCATAGAGACTGTCTGACAACCAACACAGTCATTGAGATGAATGGATAGACAGATAAACACGCACCAGGCAGCCGTTGCTGATGGTGCACTGCCGGCCCCTCTGTCCAACTAACTTGTCCACATCATCAAACACGTCATTGTTCAGCCTGTCTGCGTGACCAACACAGTAAAAATAACACGCACCAGGCAGCCGTCGCCGATGGTGCATGCGTGCAGCGTTGCGCCGTGGCCGATGGTGACTGCTGAGCCGATGACGGTGGGCTTGGGCCCCCCGCTTGGCGCTGACGTGAGGCTGTGGCGCGCCACGTGCACCACCACGTTGTCCTGGATGTTGGTCTTGTCGCCAACAGTGATGGCGTTGATGTCGCCTACAAATGCATGAACATATAAGTAAGTTGACATCAAGACGTGAGGCTGTGGCGCGCCACGTGCACCACCATGTTGTCCTGGATGTTGGTCTTGTCACCAACCGTGATGGCGTTGATGTCACCTACAGATGGAGATCATAAAGATAAGTTAAACATCAAGACAAGATCAAGATACAATGATGTGTGTGTGTTGAGCAGGCTGTTTGAGTGACTGCCGGAATGCTGCACGTGCACCACCACGTTGTCCTGGATGTTGGTCTTGTCGCCGACAGTGATGGCATTGATGTCGCCTACAGATAAAGAGCATAAAAATAAGAGAGAGAGAGTAGTTACATGTGGGTCCAGTCACCATCTCAGATGGTATGAGCCACCCCAAAATGAGCACAATGTCAACGCGTGACGAAAGAAGATGAGCACACAATGTAGCCCATTGAGGCCATCCGTTGAGCACAGGGTCTCTCCAGATTGAGCATAAGATTATATCTGCGGTGTGTCAGTGACACACCCCAATCAGCCAACAGCATGTGCTGAAGAAGCACACCAACCAAAAAGCATGTTGTCAAGATCACACAGCCAGAGAGATAGGCAGGGCAACTAAGGCGGCATAAAGGCGGCAGCAAACCAATAATGTGACAGGATGCATGTGTAACTCGTCAAGTAACCTAAACTCATCACGGGCTAGGAGCAACAGCGTCTAAGGCGTCATCTACAGGGACATAACCCTCAGGCTGAATTGGCACACTTTGATGGTCAGGGGACAACCCCAGCAACACTGAGCGATACAACCACATCTGATAAACCACCACAGCCAAGCCCTCTTGATCCTCACAGTCTAGAATGCGCGGCACCAACTCGTTAGCATAGCGATCTACAGTACCCGCAGGATAGAACACACTAGGGCAGGCACCGCGCAAGTGGTCATATGCAGGGCATTCTAGCAGAAAGTGTTTGAGATCCTCCACATTGTCATAGGTCCCAGTCCGGGCGTGCACGCGTGTGCGCCAAACTGCTCGGCTAGCTGCAACAGGATTAGCACACGAGCACAGTCTACACAACCGCTGCTGCCTGGGCACCCGAGGGCGGGCATGTCTACCCAGCTGCACCTCCAACTGTGCAGCCCCAGTGCGAAGCCGTGCAAGGCACTGCAACACCCGGAACGGCAAGCATAATTGCATGTATTGAGGTTGTGTGTTGCGGTCAAAAGCAGCATCAGCCTCCATAGGATGCACCCAGGCAGCATGTGTGCACATAGTAACATGATTGCTTGGTGCTGTTCTTGGGTCAGCATCCTCCGCACCTGCATCGGCCCACCCCTGCTTAACCAAGCGTGCAAGGGCAGCAGACACGGCTGTAGCATGCAACTCAAGCCCACATACACTTGCAGCCGTCACCCCAGGCCCACGCCATGCAGCCTGCTGTATAACACCAAGGCGTTGCATAGTGTGCAGCGGATAGTATGTCCAGCAAGTTTTGCAACCACTCAATGCTAACTCCACATCCGACACCCACGCAACCCGCGCAAGACGATCAACGGGCATGGCCCTAAGGCGTTCCCACCAGCGCGCCGCCAGCACAACCCAATGGTGCTGAACAGGCGAGCGGTGAAGATCGCGCATCAGCACATCAATGCTGGAGCGTTGCCAGCCCCAGTCATGTAGCGAAGGAATGACACATGCACCTTGTCAGCTGCAGACATGCGCCACCCTGTGCGCCTGAACAAGCCTGTATGGCACAACTCGGGGCCCCACACATGAGATGCGTATGACATAACAGGCTCAACCATGATATCAAACATGCGGCACTTCATGTCGTATTGTGTGATGCGTTGCTTACGGAAGCGGCCCAAGAGGGTATGCATGGCCTTGAGCCCAGACGCTGCCAAAGCATCAACTGCCGGCTGCGGACCTTTGGTCTCATGCAACACTGCACCAAAATTAACGCAGGGGCCCAGCCAGCCGTGAACAGTTGAGCGCGGGCGTTTTGCGCGAAATGTGGCGACTGCCCGTGGTCTCACAAAGAAACAACTGCAAACGATCAACCAGTGCGCGTGCCAAACTCAGCAATCAACGTCATCCATAAGAGCAAATCGGTATGAAGAGCCAACGCGGGTCCAAGAGGGCAAGCCCGCAAGACGAGGCTGCCTCTAATTGTGATCAACTCGTGCAGCATCTCAATAAACAACCAGCAGCGAACGCTCACTTCCTTGCTTGGTACCAAGGCGCATTATCAGGGTCACCCAATTTGCATTCACGAAGACACCTGTAGCGGATGATTATTAAAGCGCGAACATCAGAGATTAAAGAAGCCATGAATTGCCAAAACGCGATGTAACAACAAGTCTCTAGGAACCATGATCAAAGCCTTCTTCAAATCTATGAACACAACATACAACTTCTTACGCTGGTGGCGGGCCCTGTTAATGAGATGCGTAAGGGTGAACAACGCATCAATTGTGCCATGTTCTTTGCGAAAACCACACTGTGTAACAGCACGCACACCTAGGCTCTCCATAGTTGGGTCTAGGCGGAGGTGCATGAGGCGGTCAACCGCACGACTATAAATGCTAGACACACTAATGCCTCTATACATGTCCCTGTTGTTGGGCTCACTAGCCTGCCCTGATTTGGGCACCGGAATCAGCTTGCACAATTGCAGAACACGCGGCCACGTTGTTGGGGTGATGTTAGCTGCAGTAATCTGCCGCAGCACCCATGCCACACAACGCAGCAGCGGCTCAAAGACGTAGCCCTGGCGGCGAGGTGCATCACCAGGTCCAGAGGTTGAGCGCGGCTGGCCAGGCGCACCATCAGCTAGAGCCTCATGCACTTCCTCAGCAGGGAAGCGCAGCAACTCACATGTCAATGTTTGCAAGTCTGCCGCTTTGCCAGATGGCAGGGAGCACATCACATCAACAATTTCCGCAAATCTAAACTTATCATTCAGGTGGTTGAATGCAGACGGCGGGTGCTGATGCACTGCCGCCAGCTGAGCGCGCAAGGCCGCAGCCTCAGGCGACAGCGGCGGCCGCTGTGTTGGATGTGCCATTATGTCAGAAAACCAAGCCGTCCAATCATCTACATCATCAAGAGGGCAAGACACACCACGCTTGTCCAAAAACACTCGCCAAAAATCGCGTTGCTCCTCACTAAAGTACGACTGCAGGAGCTGCAGCTGGCACTGCTGGGTGTGCTGAAACTTTTGCGGCGCACAACACGTTTGTAAGCACGGCGTGCCACCAGCATTGCTGCACGCAGAGTTGCATCCCCAGCACCCCCATACTCCCCACCACGCGAAGCGTGCCAGGCCTTCCACGCGCCATCAAATGCCTGAGAGAGGCGCTGACACTCATCATCAAACCACGGCTGAGTGCGCTGCGGGCGTGAAGCTGCCACAACAGATGACGGTGGGTCACACTCAGCACCACAAAGCTGCATGAGTTGCGTCAATTCCTCCAGTGCGCCGCTAACATCAACTGTACCAGCACGCATGCGCTGAACCAAAGACTCAAATCGCGCCTTATTGCGCTGCAAAGCACCAATGTAGCGCTCACTGTTGTCCGCTGTCGGCCGGCACGCCCGAGGTCTAGACTCCCTGCTACGCCGCCGACCAGCAGTGGTCAACCCATGCTGGCTTGCGGGCGGCGCGGTGCGGCAGCTCCGCCCTGCTGTCCTAGATGCAGGCTGCACGTTACGCAACTCTTCAGGCTGGGCCAGGTGCCGCACAACAGCCAGGCACAAGAACAACGCACAATGATCACTCGACGTAGAAGGAGCAAAGGGTAGCACCTCAAAGTTTCGCACACTTGCAAACAAGGATGCAGACACCATGCTTAGATCAACCACACTTTGGCCCAGCATGTGACCCGCCGCGTCCAGCGCATAGTACGTGCATGCACCTGTATCATCACCCGGGGCGCGGCCGTTCAGAACCACTGAGCACGCTGAGCGCAAGCAGTGCATGAGCGCCGCAGCACGGTCAGAGTGCACAGCAACATCACAAGAAGCCCGAGGGCCGGGTATGCCTGCATATTCTTGCAGCATGGCCGTGGTAAGGCCAGGCATGTGGGGAGGTACGCACAGCTCGCCGTCTGTGGGCACATCATCACGCATGCAACCAATACGGATGTTCAAGTCGCCAAGCACCACGTGGCGGTAACCACGGGCATGAGCAGACACCAACCCATCTGCAAGAACCCCAACAGGGTTCGTGTGCAGGGCACCTGCTTGGTACTGCCGGGAGCCAGCAGGGCTAAAGTAAACACACGCCACCATTAGTTTATATGCTGGAACCTCCACCCAAACAATGCCAGCACGGGCATCCGTGGTAACAGAAACACCAGCGCTGCCAAACACAGGCGAGGTCTGGCGCAATAACACTGTGATGCCTCCCGACGGGCGGCCAGGCCCTCCTCTATGCGCCCGCACACAATGGAAAGCCTGATAGCCAGGCACACTCAGCTCATCACACGTGTCAGCAGTACAAAATGTTTCTACAAATGCATAAATGTCACAGTTATCAATCAGTTATCAATCAGTTATATGTCACAATACTCAATCCTTGTGAGCCATACCTCTCGTCATCGGCAACCGCGCCTCACCCACTGGGGAGGCGGAAAGCAGACTGATTATTCTCTCTATTTTCGGTGTAAGGTAGACCACCCAGACCCTTACACCCCTTACTAGGCAGCATGTGGGAATCACCCCATACGGTGGACTGCACACCTAGCAGGGCCGGTGTGTATATAGCCAGCAATCGACGGAGTCCTGCGGAGAGTCGCGAGGACATTAGCAGCATCCTTCCTTCGGCTTTCGCCGACTGTATCCCTGAGTCCAGGGACATACTGCTTAGGCTCAGAATCGAACCTGCAACCTTTCGGCCACTGTTCGTCCGTCATCACCACTGCCACGTGTTTAACGTCCCGCCGGACTTTTATGACGGCCTGTTTCCTGCAAGCTGCTGAGCAGGTATTTGAAAAGGCCTTCCATCGAAGCTTGTAGCCATCCTTTGTGTGTTGGTTCATGTCTTTTGAGTACTCGCTGCACTTCTGGGCTGCTGCCGGTGCTGCACGTGTTGCTGCGGCAGGCGTTGTGCCAGCATTCGATGTTGTGCTTCGACCACGCTCAGCTGTCCAATCTCAATGATGGCAGCTGCGGCAGCTGCTTCTGTCGAAGCATCTGTCTGCAGTGCTGTGTTTGGCACGTGCATCCAAGAGCTACAGAAAACAAAGAAGCAACAACAGCACAGCAGGCCAATTTGCTTAGCCAGACGATCACTGGGATGTTGTGCAATCGTGCTTACATTCTGGCATGACAACTGGCTGCCACCATTCTGCGGCTGACACGCCATTGCGGATGCGCTGATGGCGAGAGTGGCACGCGATGCAGCCGCTGCAGCGGCTGCTAAGAACACCGCTCATGCACACCACGATCGCAGGTGGAGTTACATTTGGCCGTTCGCCACCTTCGACAGCATTGCGCGTTTCTCTTAACCAGGAACAGGACAGTGTATATTGTGCTGCAGGGGTGACACATCTGGAGGAAAGCACGCATTCCCTCCAGCGGTGTCTGTTGCTGAGATTTGGAGGATATGATGACCAAGCAGACATCCTTACCTGCTGATAGGTGCTGCTGTATGCCAGGCTTGGCGGTCCCAATCATGCCCTGTTAGCGTGCTGATGAATTTGTCAGGCCCTGCAGCTAGTGACGATGGCACTGCTGCTGCTGCTATCACCAACAGACACCATGCTGCTGCACAACGCTTTCTGTGCATTTCAGGAGGTTGTATGACGTTACTGAGGTATGTGCTGTCAGGTGACCCTGCAGGAAAGGAAGAGGCAGCCGGATGTCTGCAGGCAGCAAGAGCAGCAGGCCAGCCTGACAACATGGCATGCAATTGTCGTACGAGCGGTGGGAGCGGTAGCAGGGATCTTCAGTTATCTAGATTTAAATCAGGGTGCTGCCATGGCAACAAGGCCCTGCAAGATCCTGGGATGCAACAGTAAGGCCATGTACACCAAGGCAGCAACTCTCACCCAGGTGATCCGCCCGGCAACTAGAACAGATTCGTGTACGAAAGCACCAGTTCAAGGTGTTCTTATGAACGTTACGGTGCGGAACTGCTGCTGTGTGATTGCCACGGAACGCGAGCTGGAGTCACGGGCTCGGAGGTCCGATGCTCTGCAGTGTCGACTTGCAATGTACATGTGACGCGCACGCTTACTGAGATGACTGCAAATAAGCTGGTTCATGCTGGCACGTGGCCCGCGAAAAGCAGTGATGTAGCTGACACCTGGACCATGTCAATAGTGATGCCGCAGCCATTCAAAGCCGCATGAGCTGCTCCAACCTGACGATGCCTTGTTCTGAAGGTTTTAAACGCAAGTGAGCGTGGTACTGCACATCCGCCAGCCCTTGCCATGGCTTTCCGGAGTGGCAGTTTGTTTGGTGGGCACTGACACCAATCAATCACCATGTGGGTGACACAGAAGGTACTACTCGGCACTGCCACAGGCCGTCTATGCCTGACACTGGCATACGTTGCAACGGTGGCATGCAATATGTTGCTGAACACACATGAAGCACACCACCTGGGCACCAGCAGCAGGTACTCTGCCAACCTGTGCATGCATGTACCCCACAGCTGACCCTGACGCCCGACATGTGCTGCTCGTGCATTGGCACTGTTACTGTAGACTGTTTCCACCCCTCGTAGGCTACAGATCACATCATACAATTACACCTCGGTCACTGCTTTTTGAATGTGAACAGATAACACCTGTGTCATAGGTTTCATGTTATGCGTTCCACGTCCTCGCACAATCAGTAAGTGATGCGTTCACGCCTAATGCACGCAGTCGCCGTGCATCAAACATAAGCGAAGGGCATAGGCCCGCTTCAGCCAGATCGCTGCCTTGTCACAGCATATTGCGCAGTTATCAGCTATTGACGAAACAAGGAAGCATGTTTGAAACGCCTTAACACAAAGAACGGCACGGCACTACTCGGCGCAAGCTGAAGGCAACATGGACACGGGCCAGGCCAGGATTCGCGAGCTGGAGGAGCAGCTTGCAGCTTCTAGAGCAGAGGTACACACTGTGCAATGAAGTTGCGGTTGAGCTTGATGCTCAAGTTGCTGCACGCCGAGCAGCTGCTGAAGTCCTGCTGCTGTTGTTGGTGCCACAGGCAGATGCTGCGAGGATCACCACAGACAACCTGCTCGAGGTGGGCTCCGCAAACAATGTGCAATGTAGTCTTCTTATGAACGCTGTGCAGGGCGCAGCAGTAATCCCTGGCGCACACAGCAGCACCGTTGCCTCTGCAGCAGCAGCAACACAGCAAGCACGCAGCAGGGCACAACCATACTGCCAGCTGCGACCACTCTCTGATATAGTGTAATTGATTTGTGCAGGACTACGAGCGTCGCTTTCAGTCGCTTATCCACGACTACAGCAAGCTGCAGCAGGAGCATAAGCAGCAGACGTCAGAGGTTGAGGTGCTGTCCAAGGTGAGCAGCAGCACCGCATTGCACGGACTTGAGCATACTTAGCTGTATGCAAATGTGACAGCTTCACAAGCACGGTGCATGCACCGCTGTTTGGCCATGCTCACGGCAGCAGTAGGAGCAGGCATACGCCAGACACAGCCGGCTCACATCGGGATGTAAGACGCGCCTACAAGTCAACATGCACTGATGCCCACATGATAGTGGTTTGTCAACTCAAGTTGTCTTCGCAAACGTGCTTGTGTGCTGTCTGCGTACGCTCTCTATCTGCTGCGCTCTTGCAGGAACTCTGCAGCTTGCGTCAGCAGAACAAGCAGCTGCAGGAACAGGCCAGCGAGGCCACAACAGCAGCACAGGACGCCAGCAGCCGCGCTGCTAGCCTCACCGCAGACAATCAGAAGCTGCAGGAAGCACTTGCGCAGGCGCGCAGCAGCAGCCATGAACAGGTTGATCAGGTGGCAAAGCTGCTGACTGAGGCAGCAAAGCTGAAGTCTGATGTGATGCGCTTGGACAATGAGCGGCAGGAGGCTGCAGGAAAGGCTGCACAGTGGGAGCACAAGTATAAGACGCAGGAGCAGGTGCGGATGCGGCACTGCTGGGGTGCCTTGCCGCTGAACATGCATGATGCTTGCAGGGATCTGCGAGTTGTCTGTGGCGACATCTGCGGTGCAGAGCTGCTGCTGATGCGTGTGCGTGCATTTGCATGTGCACATATGATGTGCAAGTTTCAACCGAAGCCTGCCGCAGCAGCCAACACCGCATGATGCAGTATTCGCTGCTGCACCACTGTATGTAATACATATCATATTGCTGCTGCAGCGCTTTGCCCACATCGAGGAGACGTACCAGCAGATGATGGAGCAGCATCAGGCCACGCAGGCAGAGTCACGCCGGCTGGCCAGCAAGCATGGAGGAGAGCTGCGGGAGCTGCAGGCAAAGCTAGACGAGTGCCAGGCTGAGCGCACACGGCTGGGTGATGCTGAGGCGCTCTACAAGAAACGCAACGAGGAGCTGTACAAGCAGGTGTGTACACAGTGGTGCTGGTGCGATTGTAGGGCAGCAGCTGGAGCAAGACTTTAGCGGCCAACAGCAGGAGCAGGAGTGCTTTAAGTCACTCCTATGTGTGCAGCAATCCTGCAGAAGCGGTAAGTGGGTGGGCGAGGTCGTGTGCTGCCGTGGTGCTGGCAGCGTGGCTATGTCCTCACATCACCCTCATCTGCACTGTTCCCACGTCTGCTGCTGCGTTGGTGCTGCCTGTGCTGCTGTGCTGCTGCAGTACACGGAGTTTGCCACCAGCCAGGCTGAGCGCGAGAGCTTGCAGGCCAGCAGCCAGGCCAGCATGCAGCAGCAGTTGGAGGCAGCGCGTGCAGCAGCACAAGTGTGAGTGCCGGTAATTGTAGCAGCAGCAGCAGCAGCAGCAGCAGCAGTTTGACCGTTTGGCGGCAGCAGTGCTCAAGATCCGTCTCTAGCCAGTTCAGCTCTGCATCAAATGCTGTGCTGGTCCGGCAAGTGTGCATGCAGCTGATTTCCTGCAAGCTCCACGCGTGCTGTAACGCGTGCTTTGTCTTGTGCACCGTAATGGTGTTGTCTGCAGTTCAAATGAGCAGCTGGCGCAGGCTCAGGCACGCATGGCTGAGCTGGAGCAGCTGCTGGCAGCAAGCAACGCAGCGCTGGCCACCGCACAGGTGCGTTGTGTGGTCGTTTGT
Source organism: Tetradesmus lagerheimii (assembly GCA_902809745.2). Taxonomy (NCBI): domain Eukaryota; kingdom Viridiplantae; phylum Chlorophyta; class Chlorophyceae; order Sphaeropleales; family Scenedesmaceae; genus Tetradesmus; species Tetradesmus lagerheimii. Next base: position 134,329 of record CADDIJ020002600.1, on the reverse strand, counting down.
TGATGCATCCGGCAGTACAGTAATGCCAGCAGCGTAACATACAGCAGCAGCACAAGCACCAGGCGTGCTGCCATTCTCTTGTGCGCAGTTTCGCTCCGCACGCACAATAGCAATGCATGTGAGCTGTCATCATGTCCCTGGATCTGACTGGAGCTGCACCCTCGCTGTCGCCTGCCTGCTCTCACTGTCTCTCTCACTGTCGCATGAATATGCTGCAGCCACGCCGACCATGAGGAGGCCTGCATTTAGCTGCTTGTTTGCTGCCGTATGTCCTGCCTAGAATCTCACTGTCATTGCTACAACTGCTGCTGCTGCCACGCAAACGTTGCTGCTCTATCAGGCCAACCACGAGGAGACGCTGCGTGCTTCTCAGCAGCTGGCAGCCAAGCAGCAGGAGCTCGCAGAGGCACGCAAGCGGCAGCTGGAAGCTATGGGAGGGGCAGCAGGTGCGCGGCAGGCGGCTGCAATCTGCCACTGTGTGCCACTGTAGTGTGCTGCAGCACTGTGCAGTGTGCTGCAATACTGTGATGTGTGGTTTGCTGCAATGCAGTGCACGGCTTGGTGCAGGGGCACAACCTCAGCTGGAAGTGTAATGCATTGCAGATATACTGGGTGTTTCGCACACGCCTGATCATTTTGAGAGAGAGTAGTTACATGTGGGTCCAGTCACCATCTTAGATGGTATGAGCCACCCCAAATGAGCACAGAGTCAACACGTATGAAAGCACACGCAGTGACATGTAGGTAGCAGGCCGCCAAAATCTGTCTTCACACTCGTACAGCATGACCACTGTGCTGCGGCCAGTGACACACAACGTCACTAACTTATCGTCCGCGTGCCATGCACACCCAATGACACATGGAGCAGGAGGTCACTGGCCAACCTCTCCTGGCGCGCTTGCAGCAGCAGGAGGCTACGGCAGCCCAGGCACCCCCAGCTTTGCAGCAGCAGCAGCAGGCACACCTGCAGTGACGCCTGCGGGCTCTGCAGCAGCAGCTGCAGCAGTGGCCAACCAGGCGCCCGTGCAGATTGCTGCTGCGCTGCATGCGCAGGGCAAGACCTATGAGGACCTGGTGCACATGTATGCGGACATGGTGAGTTATTTCCCACTACGTTTGATCCGCCCGCAGTACGTGTTGGACGCTGCTGTGCAGTGCTGCACCTGAGGTTGGAGGGTAGGCAAGCAGTTTGCAGTGTCCTGCACAATAATGATATGCTTTTCACACCCGCTTGAGTCCATATTCAGTCGTGCATTCCCAGTACTTTTATGATACGCAGCTGCCTAATATGTTTGCTTTGCATGTGTGCAGGCGGACGCCTTCCGCTCGGAGCACTCCTCGCGCCGTCACTTGGAGCGTCAGCTTGACGCGTTGTGCAGCAGCGTGCAGCGGCGCATGGCGCAGGCGGGCCAGCAGCAGCAGCAGCATGAGGCGCTGGCGGCGCAGCATGCAGCACTGGAGCAGGAGCTGGCAGAGGCGCAGGGCCAGGGGCGCATGCTGCAGGCACAGGTAGGGGATAGCCGTCATCGAGGTGTTGATGAAAACAGGTTGTTCGGTCATGATTGGAGCAGTTTGCGGACCAGGTAATACTGTGCATAATGCAGTCATGAGGAGACGTCCAAGCCTTCGCGCGCACTTTGGCGTACTTGTGACAGTGGCGCCAACATCATGCCTCAATGTCTGCAGTTCAAACCATTTTCAGTTGGGTCTGGTGTTTGTCTGCCGTGCTTGCAGCTGCGCGAGGCTGCTGCGCAGTCCTCCGACCTGCAGCGCGAGGTTGGGCTGCTGCGCCAGGCGCTGGCTGACAAGGAGCGCCAGCTGGCAGTGCTGCTGGCAGAGACGGAGCGGCTGCAGGGCAGACCGGTGAGTGGCAGCAGCAGCAGCAGCAATAGCTTTCACGGCTGGGTTGGGGACAGAGGCCAGTACTGGTGTGTGGGTCTGCTGGCAGAGACGGAGCGGCTGCAAGGCAAACCGGTGAGCAGCAGCAGCAGCAGCAGCTTTCACGGCTGGATTGGGGACGCCAGTAGCACTGGGCATGGTTGCTGGCAGAGACGGAGCGGCTGCAGGGCAGACCGGTGAGTGGCAGCAGCAGCAGCAGCCACCACACCGGGGTCGGGCAGGCCAGTAGCAGTGGGCGTGGTTCTGTGGGTTGAGACGGAGCGGCTGCAGGGCACACCGGTGAGTGGCAGCAGCAGCAGCAGCAGCATCACAGCTGGGTTGGGGAACAGAGGCAAGTAGCAGTGGGGGTTGCTGGCCAGCAGCCGCAGCAGCCACGGTAGCAGCAGCACGAACAATTGGCTGCAGCTGTGTTGGGTCGTGTGGTCGATACGGTTGTGTGAGCACGTGAGTAGACACGGAGCGGCTGCAGGGCAGACCGGCGAGCAGCAGCAGCAGCAGCCGTCACAGCTGGATTGGGCAGGCCAGTAGGACTGGGGGCGTGGTTGCTGGCCAGCAGCAGCAGCCACGACAGTTTAGCAGCGGTAGCACAAACAGTAGGCTACAGCTGTGTTGGGTCCCTGAGGCCAGCGCGGTTGTGTGGGGCTGTGGGTAGAGACGGGTCTAGTGCACAGCAGACTGGTCAGCAGCAGCAGCAGCATGCTAAGGGGTTGCATCATGTCGCCAGCCTTTTCCATCAAACCAGATTGCATTCTATGCAGTCAGCACTTGCGCGCTACGAGGCAGCCGTCCAACAGATTGCTGTGGCAGCTGCTGTGGTCTAAGGCACGGTGTACTATCATGTATCTGTCGCACCTTGCTGCTGTGCTGCGTGCAGGTGCAGATGCCTGCTGGCGCCGCGCCTCAGCATGGCGGCCGGCTGACAGCGCAGGACGTGATCAGCAGCGACCTCATCACCTTCAGCAGCATGCAGGTGGGGGCTGGTGCTGCCACAAAGCATGCACCTCTGCATATGCGCGGCTTCGTGTTCTGGCATGGATATGCACATAGGCACGCTCACCTACGCACTACGCCCCATGCTTCATGTCTTCATCTTGCGCATGTGTGACCATTGCAGACCATTGCTCTCATGCCCAAACCAGACATCAATACGGCACATTTCTGGCTGAACCCTTGCGCGGGTGTGCTTCTTGTGCGCTGCAGGAGCTGGTGGCAGTGAACACCAAGTTGCAGGTTGTGGCACGCTCAGTGGCAGCAGAGGCTGAGCGCACACGTGAGGAAGTGGCGGCAGAGTACAGGCAGCGCTGGGAGGGGGAGCAGGCCACGCTGCAGGCAGAGACAGAGCGCCTGAAGCAGGTGCAGCACACAGGGCTAGTCTTGCTGTTGGGCTGGTCTTGGCGGTGTTTTCTTGGCGTGATATATACATGCTACAGAGTGCCGTTGCGTTATCAGCAGGGAGAAGCAACAGTGGTACATGCATATCCCGTGAGCATGCGCACGCGGTGTTATGTCAAGCGGCACTCGCGCCTGTCCGCCTGGCTCACAAACTCTGCGGTTCCTGCCTGGCTATGTTCTGCTCCTGCAGTTGTGTGCACGCCTGACAGCTGAGATTGAGCAGCACAGGTCCCGTCCTGCTCAGCAGCAGCAGCGCAGCCCTGTCAGCAGCGGCGCCGGCCCATCTGCAGACTCAGCAGCAGCAGCTGCGGCAGCCAACAACGAGCAGATTGCGACGCTGCAGCAGCAGCTCGAGGACGTGCAGCAGCAGCTGGAGAACATGCATGCGGATGCGAATAATTCGATTGGCTTGCTGCGGCAGCAGTTGGCAGAGGCACGCAGCTCGGAGGCTGCTGCAAGGGGGGAGGCTGCTGAGGCACGCGGGGCGTTGATGGTGGAGCAGGCTCAGGTTGCAAATCTGAAGCTGCGCATGGATGATATGAGGGGACATGAGGAGCACATGCGGCAGGTGGGGCATGGAGTTGATGTTAAAACGACGTTATGCTGGTGGTGCAGCAAGCAGGTACTGACGAATGACCACAGGTGAAGCTGCAGCAGCAAGAGGCAGCATATACAGCCAGGGCAGGGCTGCAGCACAAGCAGCATGGTGCTCTGCGCTAGTGGTGCAGCTGAGACAGAGGTGCGATGTTGTGCGTACGCGCAGCACTCTGCATGGTGTCAGCTGTCCATTGCCTTTGCCGTGCACTGTGTGCAGATGCCATGCAGGTGTTCAAGTGTGAGATGCAATGTGTCCCCGCTTGTCTGGCGGGGTTTCCTTGCAAAAGCTGATCTGTGTTTGTTGCGTGGACACCTTGGTGCAGGTGAAGGACAGCATCGAGCGTGCCAACGCGCGGCTGCGAGAGGAGGTTGATGCGGTGAGTGATCTGCAGAAGCATGCGCTGCATTTATTTCCCACTGCACTGTGATGATGTACTGCGTGTTGTGCGAGCACTGCACAGCAGGCGTACTCTGGCAGCACCAGTGCAGAAGCTAGCAGCAGCAGCAGCAGCAGGTGCAGCATCGCTGGTCCAGCAGGTAGCTGCGCAACGCATACATAGCAGCAGCCACATGCACAAAGTAGCCAGCAATGAGCCCATCCGCAGTACTTTCTTGAGCTGCATCAGCAGTGCTTCTGCAGCCTAGGCACATGCACGCTTACTCTACGCGCATGATGCTCCTGCATCACCTCTGTGTGACCTGCGCACTTCTTGTATAGCCGCAGCCAGAGGCACAGCTAGTGCCCATTGCCACTGCTCACGCCTCACAAAGCGTTGCATGTATGCCTGCATGCTTGCAGGCACACGAGAAGCTGCGGCACGTGCAGCAGGAGCTAGAGGCTGCGCTGCGGCAGCAGCTGGTCTCCACAACGCGACTCAGCATGCTGGAGGCAGCAAAGGGAGAGGCAGAGGCAGAGGCTCGTAAGGCTGCAGAGGGCCGCACTGCGGCGCTCACGGAGCTGGCAGCGCAGCAGGCGGTTGCTGGGGAGAAGCAGCGGGCTGTTGAGGCACGCTCAGCAGAGCTGCAGGTGCGTTGAGTGTGCTGTGGCAGGGGAAGGGTGGGTGTTGAAGGCAGCTTGTGTTATGGCAGCGCAGCAGGCCGTGGCTGGGGAGAAGCAGCCGTCCGTTGAGGCACGCGCAGCAGAGCTGCAGGTGCGTGGAGTGTGCGGTGGCAGGGGAAGGGTTGTGTTTACCACGGAACAGGTTGTGATATGTCAGCGTTGTGCAGTTGTCGGTGGCTGGGGAGAAGCAGCGGGCTGTTTGAGGCACGTGCAGCACAGGCAAATGTGCGTTGAGTGTGCTGTGGCAGGTAAAAGGTGGTGTTTCAGAGCAGCTCACGGAGCTGGCAGCGCAGCAGGCTGTGGCTGGGGGGAAGCAGCGGGCGGTTGAGGCACGCGCAGCAGAGCTACAGGTGCGCTGAGTAAAAGTTGGTTTTCAATGCAGCTCAAGATGTGGCAACACTGTTCAGCAGGCCGTGGCTGGGGAGAAGCAGCGGGCTGTTGAGGCACGCGCGGCTGAGCTACAGGTGCGTCGAGCGTGCTGTGACAGTTGAGGTGTGTTGCAACCCCTTGAAGTACGACATAATTGTTCAGCATAATGTGGCTGGGGAGAAGCAGCGGGCAGTTGAGGCACGCGCAGCAGAGCTACAGGTTTAGAAAGAAGCAGGGAAACCCCACTCCTGGCCCTAGCAGGGTTTGAACTCCCGCCAAAGGGTCGCAGGCTGGTGCCCATGAACCACTGCGCTACTTAGGTCGGGTTCCTTAGCTACACTCAGCAAGCAGTCTGTTATCATGACAGATGCTTGCCACTACAACGCTCGCATGTTGTATGGGGAGATGCACCCCTAGCTTGTTCGAACCTTGGGCCGTGCCCGCCGCCTGTACTGCAAAATGTATAGATTGCTGTCACTGACACTGCTTAGACTACTGCTTTCATGATCAGATACCCTCTGATACACCAACATTGCGTGTGATGAGAAAGACGGTTGTGCTTGCACACCAAATGTCATGCCTCTCACACAGGGGCTGTTTTCTGGGGTTCAGCCTCCTTTTGAGTGACAGTCTGAGCTGAGCTGTTCGCAGCATCCTTTTTCTAGCTGGTGTCCGTTGCGGCGTAGCCGCTTGAACACACCCTGTAACCCCTCTTCTTCTGGGCCGTGCAATTTCACGTGTGGCATGTATACCCGGGGTGAAAAGTTCACTGGTTTAGAAAGAAGCAGGGAAACCCCACTCCTGGCCCTAGCAGGCACGCGCAGCAGAGCTACAGGTTAGTTTTCTGGGGCAGGAAAGTTTTTGAGCAGCTCGAGATGTGGCAACACTGTTCAGCAGGCCGTGGCTGGGGAGAAGCAGCGGGCCGTCGAGGCACGCGCAGCAGAGCTGCAGGTGCGTTGAGTGTGCTGGGGCAGGTGACAGGTGGTGGTCACAGGAAGCAGCTTATTATATGGCAGAGCTGTGCAACTGCTGGTGGCAGGCTGGGGAACCACAGCTGCATGTGAATGCAGCAGCATGGTTGCAGCTGTGTTGGGTTTCTTGTGGCAACTACCTGGCCAGTAGGTGTGATGCGTGCGCCTGCTTGTGTGCCGGCCATCAAGTATTGAATGCCTGCAGGGCCCATCTGCACATCAGCAGGCCCCTCTTGTGAAGCTGCAGCCAGCAGGGCCTTGTGTAGCTGCCACCAAACATCTTGCACACACACACGCCTGCCTGCTTCCAAATGCTGCTGCAGGCGCAAGTCGCAGAGCTGCAGGCCTCGAATCAGCGTGAGCAGGCCTCACTGCGCGAGGCAGCTGCCAGCAGGACGAAGCTTGAGTCAATGCTGCAGGAGCAGCAGGCAGCAGCAAAGGCGGCCAGCGGTGAGCAAAGAACGGAGCAATGCACACAGCAGGGCAGTTCTGCAGGGCGCGATGATTCGGGAACCTTGGGTTGGATGGCAGCGCATATCAGCTGGTGATTGCTGGATGTTGCAGCGCATTACAGTCTTGGGATAAGGTGGGGATAGAGGGCCTTCAGTATTTGTGCATGTGCAGCAGCTGGGGGTTGGCTGCTGAGGTGGTGTGTGATGTGCGCGAAGGCTGGCGCTCTAATGTGGCGCAGTGGATGTTGAAGCTGCACTTGAGCACGTCTATTTGTGCTGCACCTGCTGTTGCTGCTGCTGCCTTTGCAGACAAGCTGTCAGCTGTTGAGGGGCAGGCTGCGGAGCTGCAGCAGCAGCTGCAGGCAGCACAGGCTGCTGCAACCGCAGCACAGGCAGAGGCGGACGGCGCAAAGCAGCAACTGCAGCAGGAGCGCCAGCAGCAGGTGGGGGGAGCAACGTGCATCTAATGTACACTATAACCTACATGATCACCACCATGGTCCGCTGTCCCACCACTAGTGGTTTGAGAGTGGGCCTCTTCCATGGTTCCCCCCCCTTCTTGCTAGATAGTCGTGGAACTGATTGCTTGACTGACCTGCTGTCTGTTTCGGCTGTATGCAGGCTCAACGTGCATCTGTTGCATGTTAAGTACACCAAACGCTTAGTGCTAACACCACCACCCGCTGTCTGTTTGGACCGGCCGTGTGCAGGCTGCGCGTGCTGCGGCATCGCCGGCAGGCAGCCAGCAGCAGCAGGAGGCTGCGGTGGCGCGCCTGGAGACACGTTGATCGTGCATCTGTAATGTAAATACACCAAACGCTTGGTGCTAACACCAACACCCGCTGTCTGTCTCCGGCTGTGTTCGGCTGTGTGCAGGCTGCGCGTGCTGCGGCAGCGCCGGCAGGCAGCCAGCAGCAGCAGGAGGCTGCGGTGGCGCGCCTGGAGTCGCGGCTCAAGGAGCGCGAGGTGTATGCTGCACAGGTGGAGGGTCGCCTGGCTGAGAGTGAGAAGCACAAGCAGAACCTGCGCGAGGCCGTAGAGGTGACAGGATGAGGTGCTTTTGGATGATGCGGCGTGTATTGGGTTGCAGCTGGGAGGGTGCTGGCTGTGCTTGCTTGCGTGCTTTTACCGTGCATGTAGGCATGCTCTGCAGTTGACAGGTAACTCGTTATATACTGCTTTTGGTTCAGCGTGGGGATCGGGAAGGGGCATGCAGACATGTGTGTTGGTTCGTTGTCTGCTGTTGTTGGTAAGGGCTCAAACGGCACAGATGCAGCCATGTTTGCCGGCTCGTGCCTGTCTTCCCTCCCCCCTCGCATCATGCATTATGCTGCCAACTTTGACATTGTATCGCCTGGGTACTGTACTGTCTGCAGGAGGCAAGCAATGCACGCGCGCAGCTGCAGCAGCAGATGGAGGGCGCACAGGCGCAGCAAGCGCAGGCGCAGCAGGCGGCAGCGCAGCTGCAGCAGCAGCTGCAGGATGTTGAGGCTCGCCTGGCTGCAGCGATCGCGGTGAGGGTTACATGTACAAGTGCATTGCTGCTGGCTTGGCTAAGGGCAGGTCTTGTTTGCTTATGTATCTGCATGCTTCCATGGTGGTTTGTGTGGGAGATGCTGCATGGTATTTGTTGTTGCCTAGTTCGTAGCTGCGTGACAGAAATATATACGCGTGTGTGACAGAACTGTTGCGCATCTGCTCAACACACATTTTCCCCGTCCCGACTCTCAGGTCAGGTTGGGATGGGTAGGAGGTGTGGGAGGTGCATGAGGTTTCCCCATTGTCACCCCCCTGCCTTAGCTTACGCGGGTGTCAAGTGTGATCACACCACGCTTGGTTCAGTCATTCATTTGTTACACACTTTGCCGACGTTCTGCAGGAGCGCACGCAGCTCAGCGCTACGCTCGAGGAGGAGCGTGCACGCAGCAGCAGCGAAGTGGCGCGGCTCACGCAGCAGGCGCAGGCAGCGCAGCAGCAGGCGACTCAGCTGCAGGCGCAGGTGAGGCAGAGGCTGCCGCACACAAGTCAGAGCCGGCAGCACAAGTCTGACTCTGGCTGTTTGAGGTTGATGGACAGCTTGCAGTCTTGCTTGCTTTGTTGGCAGTCCGTTCAGTAACAAGTGCGCAACTGTTGGCAGAGCTAGCTTGCACTCCACGCCTGATTGATTCTGTGCTATCAACTGCTTACCGTTTTCACTGTGGCGTCCGTTCCTCTGCCTGTTGTGCTGCAGCTATCCCAAGCCCACACAGACCATAAGAAGCTGCGCGACCAGTACTCCGCAGAAATCCTAGCTCGCAACGCTGACTTGGCGTCCTTAGAAGCAGCAGAGCAGCGTGCAGCGCAGCTGCAAGAGCAGCTGACAGCTGCACAGGACGCGTCCACGCAGGCGCTGGCAGCACAGCAGCGCAGCGCAGAGCAGGCAGCGGCGTCTGTTGCTGCGGCTGCTGCTGCGCGGTCCGAGGCCGAGGGGCGGTGTGCGAGGTTGCAGTCTGCGCTGGACGCAATGAATGCGCAGCTGCGGCACATGGCGGAGGCGCAAGCTGGCGGCTTTGCTCTGACTGAAGAAAGTGAGTACGGATGCTGCTGTGCGCGGTTGCACATGCACTTCACGCATGCGTAATACTTGCCTGCACCAAAAATGTGTTGCACGTGTGCACTACCAGCGGCAGCACATTTGTGGTAGGTGCAGCTGTTGTTACGCAGGAGTGCCTGTGCTGTAACGTAGGAATGCCTGTGTTTCAGAGTTGGGGCGCTACTTTCTTACTGTCACATCTTCTGTGCTGCATTGCTGATGCCGCAGCCAAAGCTGTGGTTGATGCTCTGGAGAATGCCGCAAAGAGGGTGGATGAGGCTGACCGATTGCGGCACGAGGCGGAGGCAGCGGCCTCAGCAGCAGGCCGTGTGCGCGACATGCAGGCAAAGCAGCTGGCATCGGCCAACGCCATGGTGGCTGACTTGCACGCTCAGGTCACACGTCTGGAGCGCGACAGCGGCGACGCGGTGCGTGTCTGTTAGTAGCGGGGTGTCACTCCTCAAGAAATGCTGCTGTACGCCACTGGGAAGTGCGCTTGCTGGCATTCGCATTGTTGCTGTGGTGCTGTGGAATGCTTGCGGTTGTGTGGCAGTTGCTGTGTGGCGAACGTGGACGGGTGGTCACTCATGTTTGCAGCTGTTCGAGTATGCTTGAGCTGGAACAAGGCGCAACACTCGCTGTGCATTTCCCGCTCCTTCGTACGTTATATTCGCATATATGCACGGCCTGCGTGTGCAGGTGCGTGAGCTGCAGCAGTTGATCATCCAACTCCCTCTGTAGACAGCTGACTACACTCCATGAGTTTAGCCGCATGTCAGCATACTGACAACACCTCTTGCCTCATCACTTTCTTGCCAACCCCGTGCAGGTGCGTGAGCTGCAGCAGCTGCGGAGCAAGCTGGCGGCCCAGGACGCTGCCAACGTGGTGCTGTGCCAGATGGAGCAGAAGGCCACCGCAGCGGCTGATGCGGCACGCGCGGAGCTGCGGCAGCTGCAGGACAGCATGGCGCCCCTGCACGCCCAGATCAGGTGCGGGCTGTGAATAAAATGTTCGGCGGCATCAGGCATGGGATGCGTGCTTGTAGAACGCAGTGGGGAGTGAAGGTGGCCCTCATGCCTGTTGGCTGCGTATCTTCTTGCATTTGTGATGCATGAGCATGCCAGCTGCATGCCCAGATCAGGTACAACTTGTGGGGCAGATGCTTGACGGCCTAAGGCATGGAATGGGTGCTTGTGGTTTGCAACACACGCGCTGGGGAGTAGTGGCTGCTGCAGTGTGCAGCTCTGATGAACCCCCTCTGACGGCGCCCCTGCATGCCCAGATCAGGTGCGACTTGTGGGGCTTTGCTTGCTTGGCGGCCTGAGGCTAGGGACGCGTGCTTGTGGTTTGTAGTTTGCAATGCAGCTAAGCACTGCAGGGTTCACTGCACAACGCACAAGCTCTGCATCCAAGGTCTGCACACATTCACATCTCCTGCCCTCACGACCCTACCTGCCTGCCTGCCTGCCCGCCTGCCTGCCTGTGCTGTCATTTTCTGCCACCACATCCTCCGCACACCTGCCCTTGCAGAGACCTGCAGAACACGCTGCAGTTTGAGCGTCAAGAGCTGGACTTGGCAAAGCGCCAGCGTGATGTGTTTGAGCGCCAGGCCTCCCACCTCACGCAGAAGCACCAGGCGGTGGACAAGTCGGTGTACGAGTTGCTGCAGGTGAGGGCAGTGTGTAGATATAGACCTATACATGCGAATCAAGCGATTGCTGCTTTATTGTGATGAGTTGAATGGATTTCGAACCATGTCTGTGCACCCTGCCAGCCAGCACCAGGCGGTGGACAAGTCGGTGTACGAATTGCTGCAGGTGAGGGCAGTGTGTGGAAAGAGATGCACACATGCGAATCAAGCAATTGCCTTGTTTTTGTGATGAGTGGATCTGACTTGGAATGTATCCGTGCACCGTACCAGCCAGCACCAGGCCGTGGAAAAGTCGCAGTTTGAATTGCTGCAGGTGAGTGCAGTGTGTAGATAGAGATGTGTTAAATTGAATTGAACCAAGCGAATGCTAGCTTATTGTGATAGAGTGGATCCGAGTTGGGATGTATCCGTGCATTGTACCAGCCAGCACCAGGCCGTGGAGAAGTTGCTGTTTGAAGTGCTGCATGTGAGGGCAGTGTATGGACAGGTGTCATGTAGGCACATTGTGTGCCGGATTTGTGATGACCGCTTGTGGTTGCTGCAGTGCAATCTAAGCTGCTCGTCTCAGCTGGTCTGACATCAGCACAAGAGCGACTATAGGCAGCACTGCAAGCACCTCCACCCTCCGCATGTTCCCAGCACCCCACTAACACCTACTGCCATGTTTCTCATGTGCCCCCCCTCCCCACCCCCACAGGCTGACCACGCATCAGCACTTGAGCAGCTGTCAGCAGCACACGCTGACGCAGCAGCAGCCAAGGCCGCGGCAGCTGCTGAGCTTGCTGAGCTGCAGAAGCAGGTGGAGGCGAGCCAGCGTACGCTGGCTGCTGAGCGGCGCCAAGCGAGCAAGGCGCACGATGCGTTGAAGCAGCAGCTGGCAGAGGCACAGGTGTGTGGTTTCTGGTTGTTAAGTTTTTCTGAAATCGATGCATTGAAGCAGCAGCTGGCAGAGGCACAGGTGTGTGGCTTGCTGCTGTTACCTGTTGTTTTGTTTCAAAGGCGATGTCATTGCATGGAGGCGGAGCTGTCATAATTATAAAGGTGGGCACAGGTGTGTGGCCCGGGTTGGCCAAGATTCAAGGAACCGCGGTGTTACTGGACAGCTAGCGTGCAGGCAGAGCTGTTATGGTTGCAGCAAGGTGCGGCTGGGCTGTTGAGTTGACGGCGGCTTAGGCATCCTGAACATGGGCTGGTGGTGGTGCTGCTGCTGCTGCCAGGCTGCTCCTCACGCTTCATCTGCTGTGCTGGAGAGGGCTCACAAGGCGCTGGCTGAACTGCGACCCTCTGCTGCTGCATGTGACATAACATCTAATGGATGTGGCTGCCCTGCTGTTGCTGCTGCTGCTGCTTCTGCTGCTTGCAGGCTGCCGTAGCAGCATCGTCAGCTGAGGTGGAGAAGGCCAACAAGGAGCTGGCTGAACTGCGACCCTCTGCTGCTTGTGGCACAACAGCATATGAATGTGGCTGCCCTGCTGCTCTTTGCTGCTGCTGCTGCTGCTGCTGCTGCTTGCAGGCTGCTGTAGCGGCATCGTCTGCTGAGGTGGAGAAGGCCACCAAGTAGCTGGCTGAACTGCGACCCTCTGCTGCTGCGTGTGGCATTACAGCTGACGGCTGTGGCTGCCCTGCTGCTACTGTTGCTGCTGGTGCTGCTTGCAGGCTGCTCCTCAGGCTGCATCTGCTGAGCTGGTGAGTGCCCACAAGGCGCTGGCTGCGCTGCAACCCTCTGCTGCTGCTTGCGGCATAACAGCTGATGCATGTGGCTGTCCTGCTGCTCCTGCTCCTGCTGCTGCTGCTGCTTGCAGGCTGCTGTAGCGGCATCGTCTGCTGAGGTGGAGAAGGCTCACAAGCAGCTGGCTGCCCTGCAACCCTCTGCTGCTTGTGGCATAGCAGCTGATGGATGTGGCTGTCCTGCTGCTGCTGCTGCTGCTTGCAGGCTGCCGTCACGGCATCGTCTGCTGAGGTGGAGAAGGCTCACAAGGAGCTGGCTGCGCTGCAACCCTCTGCTGCTTGTGGCATAGCAGCTGATGGATGTGGCTGTCCTGCTGCTGCTGCTGCTGCTTGCAGGCTGCCGTCACGGCATCGTCTGCTGAGGTGGAGAAGGCTCACAAGGAGCTGGCTGCGCTGCAACCCTCTGCTGCTTGTGGCATAGCAGCTGATGGATGTGGCTGTCCTGCTGCTGCTGCTGCTGCTTGCAGGCTGCCGTCACGGCATCGTCTGCTGAGGTGGAGAAGGCTCACAAGGAGCTGGCTGCGCTGCAACCCTCTGCTGCTTGTGGCATAGCAGCTGATGGATGTGGCTGTCCTGCTGCTGCTGCTGCTGCTTGCAGGCTGCCGTCACGGCATCGTCTGCTGAGGTGGAGAAGGCTCACAAGGAGCTGGCTGCGCTGCAACCCTCTGCTGCTTGTGGCATAGCAGCTGATGGATGTGGCTGTCCTGCTGCTGCTGCTGCTGCTTGCAGGCTGCCGTCACGGCATCGTCTGCTGAGGTGGAGAAGGCTCACAAGGAGCTGGCTGAACTGCGGCCCTCTGCTGCTGCTTGTGGCATAACATCTGATGAATGCGGCTGCCCTGCTGCTGCTGCTGCTGCTTGCATGGTAGGCGTGTGAAGGCGCATGAGGCGCATGAGGTCGTCCTCATCATTACACACGCCTCCTGTGAACACACCACGCGTAGCTCATTCATTCATTCATTCATTCATTCATTCATTCATTCGTTCATTCATTCATTCATTCATTCGTTCATTCGTTCATTCATTCATTTTGCTGCTTGCAGGCTGCTGTAGCGGCATCGTCTGCTGAGCTGGAACAGGCTCACAAGGAGCTGGCTGACCTGCAGAAAAGCCACAAAACCCTGCAGGACAAGTTCACCAACAACTTCCAGGCAGCCAAGAAGATCCAGGCAAGGAACAAGACCGTCAGCGAAGAAAAGGACGCGCTGCAGGTGCGGACGTGCAGCACGTTGTTTGATTTGGATCCCGCGGTGCGACACAGTGTCCAGCTGCTGCTGATGTGCTTGTTTTGTTGGTGCGGTGGTGTTGGTGTTTTGTTACCCAGGCCAGAGTCAGGCCACGAGAGACAGGTGCGCGCTGCAGGAGGGTGACTGCTGCTGGGCTTTGTTGACCGCAAGTGCAGGGCAGAAGCAACTAGAGCAGTGCAAGAGGCCGCTTGGGAGCGTCCAGCGCTACCTCTCTCGACGCCTTCTCTGCGTATTAAATTGCTGCGCTGATGTGTTTCCCGCCTGCAGAAGCAACTCACGGAGGCCAAGGCTCAGCTGCAGGCGGTGCAGGCGGCCAGCGCTGCTGCCACCACCGCTGCTGCAGCAGCGCCGCCGCAGCAGAAGCAGCTGCAGGCCGCAGCGCAGAGGCTCAGGAAGGAGAATGAGACTGTCAAGAAGGTGCGCGTGTTGGAATGCGGTGGTTGCAGACTTCAGGCTAGCAGGATGCAGCTGCCTGTGACTCTGCAGCCTGTGTTGCTGCACATCGCCTGTCCTTGCCGCGCGCTGCCAATATGCGACTGTTTGTGAAGCGCGTCATTGCGCACCAGATGCACCTAGCACCTGGTGCTGCATGCAGCATGCAGCACGGTTTGGTGATGACCTCATGCATCTGCCATGCTGTGTTTGGTGGTTGCATCCGATGTTTGCATCTGCGTCTGCGTCTGCGTCTGCCCTCCTTGTCTCACCTTCATGTTACATTGTTATGTTGTTATTGTTATAACAGGAGGTTGAGGAACTCAAGGGCCAGCTGGCAGCAGCAGCCACTGCCAAAGAGGAAGCCGAAAAGCAGCTGGCAGCAGGCCGCGGCAATATCAGCAAGCAGCTCAAAGAGGAGCGCGAAAAGCACGCAGCAGCACAAAAAGAGCTGCAGGAGGCAAAAGAGAAGCTCGCAGCAGCACAGCAGCAGGTGCAAAAGGCGGCAGCTGCAGCTAAGGCGCAGCTAGGCAAGCAGCAGCAGGAGCTGCAGCAGCTGCGGCAGCAGCTTGATGTCCTGAAGCAGCAGCTTGCGCAGTATGAGTCGATGCTGGCCGCTGTGCGTGCAGGCGCAGCACCTGTGCTGCCGCCGCCAGCAGCAGCAGCAGCAGCGCCTGCAGACGCATCTGCAGCAGCTGCAGCGGCACAAAAGCTGCGTGTCGCTGCAGCAGAGTTCACACAAGGCAAGGCTGCTGCACCGACAGCAGCAGCAGCAGCAGCGGCTGCCCCTCAGCAGCAGCAGCAGCAGCAACAGCAGCAGCGCGCTCCGCCAAAGCCAGCAGCCAAGCGGAAGATCAAGGCAGAGCCTTCCGAGGGCGCTGCCGCTGCTGCAGAGCCTGCTAGCTCAGCACAGCAACCAGAAGCAGCAGTAGCAGCATCAGCGGCAGCTCCTGCTGTGGCTGCAGCATCTCCTGCTGCTGCTCAGCGAGCTGCTAAGCGGGCACGGGTACAGCAAGGTGCCGCACAGCAGCCGGAGCAGCAGCAGCCAGAGGAACCTGCTGCCACTGCTTCTGGTGATGCCGAAGGCATGGATGTAGACACCCAGGAGGCAGCTGCTGCTGTTGCTGAAGCGGGCACAGAGCAGCAGCAGCAGCAAGGTGTTGAGGGAGAAGGTGAAGAGGAAGAGCTAGAGGAGGAAGGGGAGGTTGCTGAACATGAGCAGCAGCAGCAGGTAGTGCAAGCGGCAGAGCAACAAGCAGACCAGCAGACCGCTGCTGCTGCTGCTGCTGCTGTCCCCGAAGAAGACGATGAGCTGGCAGGCTTGCTAGAAGGTGACGACGCTGCTGCGGGGGACCGCGACAGGGCAGCATCTGCGCAGCCAGAGCAGCAGCAAGACGCAGATCAGGAGGATACTGCTGCTGCGGGCGCTGAGATGCAGCAGCAGCAGCAGCAGCAGGGTGAGGACGGCAGTAGGGAAGATGGTGAAGTGCCCAGTGCAGAGGATAATCAGCAGCAGCAGCAGCAGGATGAGGAGCAGCAGCAGCGAGAGGAGGAGGAGCAGCAGGACGAGGAGGATGAGGACATGCCTTCTGAGGGTACTGCTGAGGAGGACCTGCAGCAGCAGCAACAGCAGCAGGAGGAGCCGGCTGCTGGCCAGGATGGTGGTGGTGAGGCTGATGCGGGTGATGAGCAGCAGCAGCAGGGCCAGGAGGAAGAAGAGGAGGAGGAAGCTGGCCCTGAGGCAATGGAAGGTAGGTTGGGTGTGGGGTTGGGTGCCTGCTTTGCCACAATTGCAACCCAGCCCTTTTGCGCGAGAGCAGCCTCTAGATGGGTAGGTTGCCGCGCTGACTCAAGAGTGGGGGGTGCCGCGCTGACAAGTGCAAGACAAGTTTGCCGGTTTGTGCAGCTTCCAGACGACAGCACTGTGATGTACTTTGGATGCAAGCAGAGAGCTTGGCAGCAACAGTAGCAGCAGCAGCAGCAGCAGCAGCAGAGTTTACATGTGTTGAAGTGGCTGTATTCAGAGCAGGACCAGGGTGCCCAGACACGCTTGCTGCTAACTGCTGCTTGTGCCACTGCTACACCTGCTGCGCCTGGTTCTGCTGCTGCTACTGCAGAGGATGCTGCAGGCGAGGACGCTGCAGCCACCCCTGCACCTGAAGCAGCAGAGGATGAGGAGCCTGCCGAGGACGCAGCAGCAGCAGCAGCGGGGGATGCAGATCAGCAGCAGCAGGTTGAGGATGCAGACGATGATGATGACGAAGACATGCCAGGCACTGACGATGCTGGCGATGACGCCCCAGCATCTGCTGCTGCTGCAGCTGCAGATGCAGCAGATGCAGCTGATGACGAAGGTGAAGCAGCAATGCTGGAGCCTACACAGCAGCAGGGCGAGGCGAGCCAGCAGCAGGGCGAGGGTGACGTTGTTACTAACAACAATGACAGGTGGCAGCCTGATGACGGCGATGACCTTGAGCTGATTGATGGAGGTGATGAGGAGGAGCCTGCTGCTGCTGCTGCTGGTGATGACAGCATGCAGCAAGATGCTCCGCAGCAGCAGCAGCAGGGTGAGGCAAGTGCAGTGGAGCCAGCTGCTGCTGATCCTGCAGCTGGCAGTGGGGATGCTGCCGGCACCTCCAGTGAACAGCAGCAGCAGCAGCCTGAAGCAGCAGCAGCAGTAGCCGAGCCGGCTCCCGCGCCAGCTAAGAGAGCCGTGGTCAAGGCCCGCAAGAAGCAGTCAGCGCCCAACACACCAGCAGTGACAGAAGGCGCCAGCAGCGATATCAATGCTGGCGCGGCTGGGGGTGGTACTGCTGCTGCGGCTGGGGGTGGTACTGCTGCTGCTGCGCTGCGCAGCAGCAGCACTGGCGGTGACGGCCCGCGCTCGCCTACCGCCCGCACCTCTCAGGGTGGGGGTGGCGGCGCCACCCGTAAGCACACACCCATCCAGTTTGCGCTTGCTGGGGCGGCGGCTGCCGCTGCAGCTGCCGCAGCAGAAGCTAGCACAGCAGCTGGTGCAGACACGCCTGCTGGGGTTGCGGCTGCAGCACCTGCTGTAGCTGGGGCGCCTGCAGGAGCAGCAGCAGTGCCTGGCAGGGGTGTGTCACCTGGTGCTAGGGGTAGGGGCCCGCGTGGTGCGGGTGCTCCTAGGGCGCGGGGCAGGGGCAGGGGCCGCAGCACACCCCCTGGGGGGCCAGCCTGATTGGGCATCAGGCCTGCTGGCTTGGCTCAAGTTCCGAGTTGAGTCAATTGGCATTGCAGATGCACATGTGGGCAGCCTGATGGCAGCAAGGGGGGGGGGTGGTTGCAGAAGCCTTGGAAGCCCAGCCTGGATAGGCCTCGAGTGGTTGCAGTTATACAGGATGGTAGATATCAGCAGTGCAGAGCGACGTCTGCATGGTACAGGGGGCTTCCTTGCAGTGCAGGTAGCATGCATGGCTGGTAGTAAGCAGTGCAGGTTGCAAGAGGTTTTGGCACAGGCAGGTGCAGGACCAGGATAGTTGTAAGATTGCAGCTGGTGGCGCAGTGCATGGCTGTTGGTGCGGTGTTTGTGCTGAGGAGGATGGCCTGGGTGCTCTGCCCACCGACTGCCAAGACAGTCAATGCTGTTTTGACCAGGTCGACAGTATGGTGGTGTACCTGATGGTAACGACGTGGAATTCGCTGACCATTGCATGTGAGGGGATTTCTGAGCCTGTCATCGCACCGCTTGCGGTCAACACGCTGTGTCACCACGGGGGGTGACACGGCGAGTGACATTGCGGTGGGTGAATACAGCTAGCTGCAGCGACGGCGCTCGAAGCCAATTGAACAGATGTTCGATGCTGGTACTCAAATGATATGTGCAGAGCATGGCAGTGAACGATGAGGATACGTCTGAACGCGTACGCACTTGCTGCGACGCTCCTGCTGTTGCTGCTGACTAGCAAACAAGTAGCTTTTGGTCAAAGCACTTGTCCGGTGCAGTATGGGCTGGGCAACAAGCCCATGCTGTTCGGTGGGCTGTATGAAGCAGGGCGCTGCACTAGCTTCTCAGGCTGCCAGCCCCGTGACGACTTCTGGTAAGTACATAAGGAGCACAAAGTCAAACAGCAGCATGTTCAGCTGTGCAGCATCGCAGATACCGGCTGTCTGCTGGTACCTGACAGCAGCAGTGGCAGCAGCAGTGGCAGCAATGACACGTCAGGGACTTGCAGCCCTGCTCTGCTATGTATGCCCACAACTTGCTGCAACAATCGGATTGTTACAGTTAAAAAGCCACAGTCACAAAGTAAGCCGTGTCATTCCATGCAACAGGGGCAAGAGGTGTGAGTTTAGGCCTGGCTCAGCCTGGGGCGTGTGCACGCAGGAGCAGACCAAACGCAGCTACGGTGAGGACAGCAGCAGCAGCAGCAGCAGCAGCAGTAGCAGCAGCAGCACCAGCAGTAGCAGCACCACCAGCAGCAGCAGCAACAGCAGCTGTAGCAGCACCACCACCACTACCAGCAGCAGCTGCAGCAGCACATGATACGATGAGCAGCAACAGCACCTGCAGCAGTTGCAGCAGTTGATGAGTATAATTTGCAGCACTGCACGCCTAGCAGTGATTTATGTTACTGCCATCAAGTGCTGGCAGCTACACAGTGCAGTGTAGACGCAGCATGATAACTAGGCGACCTCCTGCGTACATGACTGATACTTTCATGCTGGTGGCAGCTTAGCAGGCCCATGCCACTCTTCACTCATGTCTATCCAGAGCAGCTGGTTGTTGCCTGTTGTGTTTGTTCACCTTTGCACATCTCTCACATCTGCTCTCCACCTCAGCCAGTGTTCCTGCTGCGATGCTTGCTCACATAACTGCTGCTTGCACACAGACCTATTGAAGAACCTAGGAGGTGGCAGCATCTTAGACCTCTCCCCATGTGACATACTACCATACCTACGTGGCAGAACCACTTGGCTCATCGGCGACTCCCACAGCAAGACGTTCTACAGAGCTCTGCAGTGCTTCCTGATTGACTTTTGGGATCATCAGGAGTGCCAGGCTAGCCCTGTGCCAGACTTCAATGAGCAGCTGCTGCGGCAGCCGATCAAAGAGGGTTTGAACAACTGCATCCACTTGCTGGGGCAGGGTGGCGGACGCGTGTGCATGGTTGAGGCAGTGCTGGGAACAAACTTGGTGAACAATACAGAGGTGAGTGACAAAAGACAAATATATGTAGGATCTGTCATCAGAAGCATACATATGTTGTGGCTCTTTGAATCAAAGGCCTTACCACCACAGTGATGGAGCGTGTGACAGCTGAACACACATGCCAGCACCTGTTTGCCACCAACCACAACACCAAAGAACACTCCTCCTGCACCTGCAGATCGCAGAGGGTGGAGTGCTGCCATTGCTGCGCAAGAGCTTCGCTCAGAAGAATGACATTTTCCTGGTGAACTTTGGCTCCTGGCACCGCCGCAGTAGCGGCGACTGGACCGACTACTACACTGCTCTGCGCCACTTGGGCGATTACTATCAGGTGATGATGATGTTGTTGGGAGAATGTTGTGCATGGTGTCCAATGGTACTATCAGGTGACAATGATGATGATGATGAGGCACGGCAAAGGCCTGGTGATTGGGCGGGTGCTCACGATGATGTTGCTGCAAGAATGTTGTCAAAGGTGTCCAACAGCAACTGCAAACCCTGCCACACGGATGTCATGCTTGACATACGTCTTTGTTTTGTGCTGCGTGCTGTTGCCATGCATATTCCACGTGCATCTCTACTGCATGCGTGCCCCATTAATTGTACCGCTGCGCAATATCCGGCCATCTTTTGTGTTGTGTGTGCGACCTGCCTGCTACCTGACAGACCCCCACGCTGCTGCTGCTGCTGCTGCAGACCACCAGGGCTGATTGGGCGCACCTGCTGTTCAGGGAGAGTGCCGCCACCCACCCGGCTGACAGGGCCAGCCAGAGGTGCCTGGAAGCGCAAGGTGCGACATGAGACACACATCACACATTCATTTCATTCATTCGCACTCACATGCAGCACGTGTTGTGCGGCTAAGTTTGCAGTTTTGCATACGCTAAAGACATCCAACAGGCTGCCAGGACCACAGCTGTTATTAGCCAGTGATGCCCCAGTTGCTGTTTGATCATCACTAAACACTGTGTGCGCATTGCTGCCCTGCAGGGTATGCCATTTCTGCAGCCACTGGCGAGCTGTTTGCTAGTGAGGCTGCCGCTAAAGACAAGGCCACGCGGTGGGCCCTGGGAACTCCTCTCATGGAGGCTGCTGCTGCACAGCTACCCAAGTGAGATGATCGGCACAGCTGCTAGCGTGTACTTGTGTACACATCTTCACACTTTGATGTGCCGTTTCGAGGGCAGCACGCACAGGTTGTATACACGTGTGGTGCAATTGGCTGTGTGGTGATACGACGTGCTGCGTGCTGCCCTGCCCCTGCAGGTATGAGCTGCCCATTGTGCCTGGTGGCTTCAACATGAGTGTGCTGCTGTACGACAACCACCCCGGCAACAGGTGGACCAGAGAACTGGACTGCAGCCACTACTGCCACCCAGGACTGCCTGAGGTAGGGTTAAACAACATAACACGTGTTAGCCGTGTGACTGACCCCGGCTACTGGTGGAGTAAAGGCCAGGCTATTGTTAGATTTTGTCCGTATATCACAACAGGATGGGAGCTGCACTGGACAGGCAACATAATAGTGCACCTGGCAGCTGTTACTGTTGCAGCATGTGGGCAAGACAGCTGGACTGCAGCCGCCACCGCCACTAGGGGGCTGCCCAAGGTCAGTGAGCAGTCATGTAGTGCTGATCGTGTTAAGATGTTGAGGCAGAAGTACTTGCAATGCTGCTGGCTATGTCAACTAAGGGAAAACGGCATGCTGGCAGTCGGTGAGAACAGCAGCATGAGCGTAATAAACCTATACAGCAGAATCGCGTATTCATGACTTTGCCAAAGTATGACTTTGCTGTGCGTTTTGCTGCTATGATTGCAGGCATGGATCTGGTACCTGTATGAGGCCATGCGCACAGGTCAGGCAGGCATCCAACAACTGCAGCTGCAGCAAGTTGAACCAGTCAGCCTGCAAGCGCCACCAGCAGTTGTAACTGAAGCAGCAGCAGCAGCAGCAGCGCCTGCACCGTCACCAGCAGCCACAGCAGCTACATCAGGAGCGGCATCACCATCAGCATCACCAACACCAACAGCAGCTGCATCTGCAGGGTCGCCAGCAGCAGCAGCAGCAGCAGCAGCAGTGCCTGCGCCAGCTGCCTCGACAGCAGCTGCTGCCACATCAGCAGCAGCAGCAGCAGGCGCAGCAGCAGCCTCACGCTGGCCAATGCCACGAGCCGCTGCTGTGACAGCACCACGTTCAACACAGTCGCAAGCAGCAGCAGCAGCAGCAGCACAAGCAATGCCGCGTCCAGCAGCAGCATCACCGGCAGCAGCTGCTGCTGCATGGTGGCCTATGCCACGCGCTGTGGCTGCAGCAGCACAGGCAGGTGCCGCTGTGCCGACAACAGCAGCAACAGCAGCAGCAGGCAGGTGGCCAATGTTTCGGCCAGTCGCCCGTCAAGCAGCTGAACCAACTGCACCTCTTGCAGCAGGCCTGGAAGCACCTACAGGCCCTGCAGCTGGGCCAGCAGCAGCAGCAGCAGGGAGGAGACCATTGCAGGCAGACAATGCACCTTACCTGTATGATTCAGCACCTGGTGCAGGCCCTGCAGCGGCAGCAGCAGCAGCAGCAGCAAGAAGGCTGCTCCAGGCTGGAGGTCGAAGTGCTGTGTATGTGTATGATGATGCAAATGCAGGTGCAGCCGGCATGGTGCCTGTGGGCAGCTACAGAGCTCAACAACAGCAGCAAGTGGGTGAACGGCAGGAGTTGTATTACCCAGGGGTGATGAATCTTGTGCCGGCTGGCCCAGCAGCAGCAGCGGTTCCGGCAGCTGCAGCAGCAGCAGCAGCAGCAGTGTCACCATCATCATCATCACCATCACTATCACCAGCAGCCACTGCAACAGCAACACCAGGTGCATTAGCAGCAGCACCCCCAGCAGCAGCAGCAGTAGCTGGCGGGCCACTTGACACAACAGCTGCAGGTCCTGATGCTGCAGGTCCTGATGCTGCAGGGGATGCAAGTATCACTGCAGCAGCTGCGCAGCTTCCTGCAGGCCAATATGTCTGCCTGCCCAGCAAACTGCGCTTCTAGCTGCAAAAGGGTGGGCAGGGCCGCCTACCACAAGGAGTTGAAGCTCCCTTCATACATGGTATCACTGGGCTACATGTAGAAGGCAGCAAGCAGCCGCTGTTGTGCGGCACACAGTAGCTGCTGGGTAGCGGCTACTATAGTAGTGCATGCATATGCATCATGTAAAACGCACATGGTGTTAGTGAGAATGATAACTTGCAGGCAGCAATGCATCACGTGATGGAGCGTGATTGGGATTGTTGTGCCTGCAGCGTGCTGTGAATGATAGCAGGTGGTCTCATTCGCAGGCACTGTTGATGAATGTGCATAGAGTCCCTTCGTCCGTGAAGAATTGCCTAAACTCAACAGCAGCAGCAGCAAACATTGCATGGACAACCGCACAGAGCATGCTCCTGAGGTTATCTCTGAGTCTGTTTGCCGTGTACTGTGAACCAGAATCAATCTCTCGCAGCGTGCTGTGCACTGCATCAGGGGTCTTACTGGGTGCATACACTCTGTTCATGGCTACTGTATATGCCATGTAGTGCCTCGAAGGTTACAACCGTCGTTGGCAACTTTCTTTCTAGCGTTGCTACGAGCTCCTAGCCAGCTCGGGCTGAGCACTGATGTTGAGGTGTGATGCGGTGCGATTGCCGGCAAGCAACAGAGTAGTGACCCGACTAATTGCATGCAGCATATAATAAGGTTTTGTCGGTGCATCAGCCGCAGCAGTACAGTGGGTGCTGCCAGCTTTGCTTGTGTGCGCAGCCTTGCTTGCAGCCCTGGGTTGTGTGCCCTTGCCCTCCTTCTTGCTTTGCATGCTAGATGCTGGAACTTTCTACATAGGCATGTAGCAGAAGATGCATATAGGCGTGTACCTGCTGGATGGCCATAACTTGAATTGCGGGCTTGATTGCATCGGCACTTGCTGTCCCCGGGACACTGCCAGTGCTGTTTCGTGTGTAGATTTATGCAGGTTTGCCAAACAGGTTGTTCCAAGGTTGTGTGCCAAGTGGTGCAGTTGCCACGTGGCCGCAGCGTGCGGTGACGACGCTAATCCCTCACAGTGCGGCCTAGGGCATAATAAGCCTTGACTACTAAGTAGTCATGCTGTCCCCTGCATGCTGCATGCATGCATGCTTTCACAGCTATGATGGCTTGCTCAAGTCCTGTTTCACACCGTCACTGGCACTGTTGCACATGGCATGGGCTGGTGTGCCCGAGTGTCAAAGTTTAGATTTGGCTGTGCTTCACCTTAAAGGTTCCCTCAGGGCAACCAGGTAACGCGCTTCCTGACTTCAGTCAGCCCTGCCTGCCTGCATTCCACTGGAGGAGGCTCCTGGTTGATTGGAGCAACTTACATTCCGGTAATGTCAACGACAGCTCTGTCGGAGAAATGGGATCTTAGACTAAATATCCTAGAGTAGAGAGGGAGGGAAATTCAGCCTGAATTAGTACCTCAGGTACTCAGCGGCTGATTTATGTGCCACCAAAAAAGCAGCAGGGGACGCAGGCATCACTGCCAATGATTCCGGGGAAGTCACCGCAAAAGCAATTGTCAACTTGACACGGTGTCAATGGCTGGGCTTGATTTACAGTCTAGCATGTGACAAATACTGAATCCATCATCCGATGGCATCTGCGACGTCAAGTTTTGCTGCCATCTGGACCAGAACCGTCCAGCACCTGCCGTGGCGGAGCATGCTAGTGGGCACTGCCATGGCTGCTGCTGCCAGGCTGGCCGTGGCGCAAGAAATGATGGCAAGCCAGCTAGCGCTTGCATGCCAGTGGCATGTGCAACTTGCAACACAGCCATGGTGTGCAAACAAGTCATGCCATAATCTGTTTCGCACATATCACCCTTATGGGCCCTTGTGACGAACCTGCTGGTCAGGTTGTGGCAGCCATGCAGGCTGATGACTTTGTTGCTGTGTGCGGATCTCTGGCTGAGGTTCAGGCTGTGGCTGCAACAGTTTATGAATACAGTTGTAAGTGGCGGTTCAAGCTGAATAGCTTGAAGTCTGCTGTCATGCATGTCTCACCAGCTAGACAGCCCAGCCAGTTGGCTGACTCTGGCATCATTTGGAATGGTGTGCCTGTGCCTGTTGTATCAGAGTACTGCTACCTTGGCCTGTGGTTCAATAATGCCTGCAACTGGAATACGCACTTTGAGAAGATGTTGGCAAAAGTGCATCTCCTAGTGCATTATATCAGTGGCTGGCTGTTGGCTGAGCAGCAGCTGGGGCCCAGCATAAGGTGGGCTGCCAGTGCCACTATATAAAAGGCTGGCTGTTGGCTGGGCCAGCAGCCTCCTGAAGGGTGTGTCGTGCCTGTCACTGCCAGCCTGGGCAGCCTGAACAGAAACAGCAGCAGCAGCGGCAGCAGCAGCAAGAGGCACAGTGCTGTCAGCAGCTGTTTGCAAAGTGCAGACAGCGGTGTATGATCACGCCTTCTGAGCATTCCGTAACACGTCGGTATGAGTAAGCTGCTTAGTGTGCATTTTGTGCGGCACCACTAGGATCACAGCAAGTAGGCTCGCATCAAGTTATGTGTGCCACTGCAGCAGCGTTTGTGCACATCATGCACAGTGCGCAACAAACTGCAAGAATCATGACATCCCCGCTGGCCCAGCTGCCTGCAGCCGCAGCAGCGGTTGCTGCACCATTAAGCCCCCTACTCCCCTCGACCCTCTTGTACGCGGACAGCAGTAGCAGGTTGGTGACAGCTGCTGAACGGTCCTCCAGCTCCCTGTCACTGGCGTGGTCCCTGGACAGCAGCCGCCTGAAGGGCAGGCTGTCACTGGCAGCAGCCAGTGCAGGGTTGCGGTCATTGGGGGTTGCGGTCATCGGCGAGTGCTCCTTTTGCGCCTTCTCGTGGTAGTGGCGGCCAGGCTTGCCCAGCAGCCTCCTGAAGGGGATGCTGGCATCATCAGCACTGGCACCAGCGGCAGCTGCCTGTGGATGGAAAGGGTTACGAGTCGCAGGCAGGCAGCAGCACTGTCAGCCGTAAAGGCATATGGAAGTCTGACAAACTTGAACTGCACGCTGAACTCTGCAAGGCAGCAGGTCATTGTTGAGAATCAAGCCAGGCTGTGCGCTGCACATAGCAAGCCGCTTACTGCGGCAGCAGCTGGCAGCTGATGTAGCTGCACTCACCTCGAATATCTTGTAGGCGGACTCCAGCAAGGGGTTGAACACGAGCTCTGAGCGGTCCTCCAAGTCCCTGTCAAAGGTGGGAGTGCTGGCCAGCAGCTGCCTTGCAGGACTGCCGTGCTGCAGCAGCAAGCTGACAGGCGCCCTGCTGCACAATGTTGAAAATGGCACTGCCTGCAGCTCCAGAGGTCCCTATGGTGCATATGCGAGTATGACAAACACTCTGGTGTGTGGGGTGCTGTGGAGCCAGGGTATTCTGTGGATCTGGGCTGACGCAGACAAAAGCCTCAGCAGTACAGCTGTGGCTGTAGCTCTACATGTCTGCCCAGGGAAGCAGGGTATGCACAGTGCCAAAAATGTTGCGGCGCTCACCTGACTGGCTTTGTTGTGCGTAACAGGTCTAGCTGCCAGTGCAAGCAGGGTTTTGTGCTGCACAGGACCAGGGCAGCAAGGGCTGCAGAGCGCCTAAGTGCCATGCTAACTCGGTTTGCTCGTGTGTGCAGAAAAGTACGTGACCTGGATTTTTAATAATACAACAATTGCGCTTGCTGAGCTGTCAATGTATGTATTCCGCTGATTGCGCGTGTCAGTTGTGCTGTGGCGAAAGGTTGCTTGTTGCTTCGTCTTGGTGTTCAGCCTTGTGAAGAGTATCAGCAGCGCGTGTTGCTTTATAGGTTCTGTGTGGCGATTTTTGGGCGCTTACGTGCACCTTTCAGGTGTGGCCGGCGAAAAGTAATCGGCCAACAACGTCTTCACGCAGGTTACACGAACCTCACCCGACAGTCCTTAGAGCACGAGCCCAAAACGCTTGAAGTTCATATCTAAGACTAGTAAGACTAGGTGCTGCTGCTGGGCAGGCAGTAGGTGCTGGGACAGCAAATGATCCCTTGGATCCACCTCCGGAGGTGATGAGCTGGCTAGTCATAACTGATTACAGTGGCAGGCAGCAACAGGATCTGTGAAGGCTAAAAGGGGGTTGAATACTGTGCTGTGCTTGCTGGTACTTTTCGTCCTTGCAAGCAGCAGGTGGGGGAACTGTTGCAGGCATGCTTACGACCCCAGGAGACTCTTGTCAGGTGTGGTGGCGAGTAGAAGAGGAACTGGTTCTGTGAGTCCGGCATGGTTGGTGCTGGAACTGCGTCGGAAAGTAACAGTGATCATTGGGATGCTTGTGAGAGGCCACAGACGCCCTGAACTAGGAGCTTTGTCAGCGAGCGACTAGTTGTTTTGGCAACAAGATGCCTGCAGACTAGTGGTGCCTCAAATCCCGAGTACCTGTACAAGCATCCATCGCTTTGGTGGTGTCAATTCTAACCGGATAATGCTGCCAGTTTGGTAGTGTGCACTGCCGCAGGCCTGGGGTTTGAGAAGCATGTACGCGGCATAACCTCAGGGTTTGACTTGTTGCCATATCGGTGCCGTTACATTACATTACATTACATTACATACTCCACCCAACAAGGAGTGGGAACCCCATTAGGAGCCAACGAGAGGCTCATAGGGGGAGGGACACTCGAAGAAAACATCATCATCATCATCATCATCATCATCATCATCATCATCATCATCATCATCATCATCATCATCATCATCATCATCATCATCATCATCATCATCAGCATCAGCATCAGCATCAGCATCAGCATCAGCAGCAGCAGCAGCAGCAGCAGCAGCAGCAGCAGCATCAGCATCAGCATCAGCATCAGCATCAGCATCATCATCATCATCATCATCATCATCATCATCATCATCATCATCATCATCATCATCATCATCGTCATCAACAACATTCTCAGTAAGAGAAGAAACTACCGAGAAGAACTCATCAACATCCTCAATCACCTGAGCAATCGATTTAGAAGACAACAGAGACTCAGGATCGGTATCTGGTTGACACCGCATCAGATAGCAACAGTGCACAAAGGCAGCTACCAAAGCAGGACGCTGCTGCATGAAAGCGGCCATATCTGGCCCTGCAGGGTGACATGAAGTAATATTAGTTCACGTCTGAGACGAACCACCAAAGGGCTCGAATAGCATAGCAAAACGCTCACGGACAGGCGCATAGAAAGGACACTCAAATATCATGTGGAACTCATCCTCGACTTGCCCAGAGGAACACCCGGGGCGCAGACAGACACGCTCATCACGTGGGATAGGTGGGCGTTTCCACCGACCACTACACACACGCAAATCATGAGCACCCAAACGAAAACGAGTCAGAGACCCCACATGCTCCATGTTAAGCCCAGCAGTGCGTAACACATACTTAGGGCACCAGGCAGCAGGACGAGCTGACCGCATATCGTCATAGGAACAAGCTGCAAACCACCTCTCATAAGCACAGAAAACGCCACAACCACTAGCAGCATCACGTTACAATATGGTGTGCCGTACAGTACAGTCCACAATTAACCGTAACACTGTCACAGTTCCAATGTTTGGCTGCTGCAAATGCCCGTCTGCAGAGTTTACAGGCAGGGATTAGCGCCTGCAACAGCACACATTGGACGTAAGAAGGCTTTCTACAGTCAAGAATCACAGCAACACAACACTTTTGTGAAAGACGGCATATGTACCGTACAGGAACATATACACGGGCCGCATCACAGGCACGTGAACACAGGCCACATCCGGCCAGCTGCGCATGACACGCCGCGTTGCGCATAACATGCAGAGCTCACGCGCCATCATGGCATCAACATCAATCAAACTGCCAGCTGGGCATGACCCTGCTTATGCAGTATTCATGACTCATGCTCCATACATCAACGAACATCCACAGTGCTCAGCACCCGCTGGGTTCAGCGGCTGCCTGCCAGGCTGCCCACCGCCAGCTGCCTTGAGCCGCCTACACACTTGCTTATGCTGCCGGAAGCACACACCATGTGGCAGGCTGCCGTTCCAGGCCACAATGCGCATGCAGAAACTTTTGCAATGCACGCGTTACGACTGACCCTGATATAGTGGCTATAGCCACTATGCATGCACCTTGCCATATACACCGCTCCACACTGTTGCAAGCCTTCAACTCATGGCATGTCCCTGTTCCCCCCACCGCCGGCTGCCTTGAGCCGCTTGCAGACTGGCTTATGCGCCGCCCAGTGCGCCCTCTGGCACTTTGTGCTGCAGTACCAGGCCGCCCTGCAGCTGTTGCAGCGCCCCCTGCTGCCCCCCCACAAGGCCAGCCTCACTGGCCCCACCCAGCTCAACGCAGCCCGGGCTAATGCAGCAGCCCGGCACAGGCACATCAGTGATCAGCGCAACACCAAACTGCCGAATCTGATCTATCTTTGACTCAAGCGACGGGACACTCTGCATCACTCACCATACCGCTGCACCGGGAGCAGCAGCTTGGCTGCCCTGCTGTGCTGCTCGGCTAGTTGCAACCTCCATAGCAGACAGCTCACTGCGAGCACCTCCGTTCACCTCCAGCAGGCGGCGCAAGGCAGGCCCAGCACGCACCGCAACCTGTGCCTGTCCTGTGTTGAAAGATGCTAGTGCGTCAGGGTTCCCAGCCCCGCCAGGCACAGCTACAATCGCCAGCATTTTGTTGATGCGTTTCGTCAACACGTGATTGACCTGACCCAGCAGCCGTGGCAGCACATCCTGAATCTCAGCCGCATGAGACTGATCACTGGACACCTCTGTTGGCGCAGCGGGCTGCGCAAGGGCATGCATTGCATCTGCTAATGCACAGTACACACAGCCTGCCAGGTGCAGCCACAGCCAGGCTGCCTCGCCCCCTGCTGCAACAGCAACTGCTTCAGACAAGGAGGTGGCAGCCAGCAGCACATCTTTGCAGACCATCAGCGCACCCCACACAGCTGTGTGCTTCGGTGCAGCACTGCTGCTGCTGCCGCTGCCAAGGCAGGCGGATGTGGCCTTTAGCAGGGATACGTGCAGCGAGAACAGATTCTGCGGCATAGCCCCAGCGCCTTGCTGGGCAGCAGCAGCACCTGAGGAGCACGCTGCTTCACCCGCACCCCTGGCTGCTGCTGACTGTGCTGCTGAGTCTGCTGCAGCCGGTTCATACCCCAGAAGCCGCAGCAGATTCTGCTGGTGGCTATCTGAGAGCAGTGTGTTGGGTGCTGCCAGGCCATCAGCTGCAAGCTCAGCCACCCTGGCTGTGAAGATCCTCAGAGCTGTGAGCAAATCTACGTCACGGAGGTAGTCGACCCTGCTGCTGCTGCTAGACTGTGTGGCAGCTGCTACTTCAGCTGCTGCGAAGCGCAGGGCTGCTTCGTATGATGCTGTGCTTGTGAGAGGTTGCAAGTGGAAGGTTGGCGGCATGGCGTCGATGTTCACAGCAATGCAGGTGGCAGCAGACAGCAGACAGGAACCCCAGCCACACAAACTCGGTCGACTTGCTGTGGCATGCTGTTGAGTGACACAGCGTGCTGCTCTATGGCATTGAGGGTGGTGAGTGAGTGCATTGCATGTGTGTGCATTGAGGTTGCGTAGCTTTGAACGCCTGCAAGTGCCTGCGGCAAGGCATGCTAACTACACCACGTTTGCTCTCAGATCCCAATATAATCATTCATAAAATCATCTTGAAGCCAGCATGGCACACATTCAACGGCAATTGTGCTTGTATTGTCAGCCCTGACCACACAGTGCATGCCACTGAACCACACACGTGAAAACGGCTGTCAAACCGCCACTCGCACCTGCCAGAGCAACCTGCACCACCAGACTTCCCAGCAGAGGCCGTAACTCAGCCACGAGCTCCTGCTGCTGCTGCTGGTACCACTGAGCGCAGCAGCAGTGGCAGCAGTGCCTCAGCAACGGGCGACACTGCAGCTGCTGCGGCTCCTTGCATTGCATGCTCATCCTCCCTTGAGCTGCTGGGCAGCATCTGCATCATCAACAGGGCTTTGTTCGCAGTTGAAATTACAAGGCTGTCCAAGCGGCCACCCTGGCCAGGGGGCGGCAGCAGCAGCAGCACCGACGCCAATGTCTGCAGCAGCAACAGCGGCTGCTGCGAAACACTGATTGTACCTGTGTCACTGCTGTTGCCAGCGGTGCTGCTGCTGCTGCTGCAAGGTGTCACTGCTGTAGTCCTGACAAGCTCCTTGTGCCTCAGCACCATGCGCAATGCCCGCATGGGTGGCAGCGTACCCGACACCAGTTCATACATATCATCACATACATCACTGCTGCTGCTGCTGCTGCTGCTGCCGCTATCATCCGCTCTATCATCTGAGCTGCTGCTGCTGTAATGGCTGCAAGACCCAAGGCCTGGCACGCCTGCAGCATCAAGCAGCAGCTGGTACAGCTTTGGTCCTGCGTTGGAGGTGTCTGCTGGAGTTGGGTCTGCCCCCTGCTGCTGCTGCTCTTCTTGCCCAATAATGCTGCTGCTGCTGTAGCTGCTGTGTGCCTGATGCAATGCATGTGCCGCACGAGCCACCTGAATAGCCATGAGTGTGGCAACATCAGGGTGCTGCAGCATCATCACTATCATGCAGCCTTGCATCAAATCCATCGCGTCTCGAAGCTGCTGCTGCTGCTGCTGCTGGTGAAACAGAGCTGCGTCTGCTTGACCAGCTGCTGCTGCTGCAGCCGTGGGGTCTGCTGCATCCCATGAAGTATGGCCTATCACTGCAGCCTCTGCAGCAGCACCTACATGCTGCAGCCAGCTGCTGAGGGCAACTGCTGCCTTGTTTGCAGCACCAAGGGCTAGGTCCCATTGCGAGTCCTGCACTCCTGCGGTGCCTGCCGCGTTGCGCCACACTGCTAAGGTAGCTGTGACAGCTGAAGGTACCAGCTCACACAATTGGAGGAAAATGATGCTGTTGCTGCTGCTGTCCAAAGCCTCACACAAGCTGCTGCTGCTGCTGCTTCCGCTGCTGCTGCTGTCCCAGGACTGACGGTCACAGAACAGTACTGTCTCTACAAGCTGCAGCAAGCTTTGCATGACCCTGGCAGTATCATACATGCGCGCCTTGGTAGAGCTGCTGCTGCTGCTGCTGCTGCTGCTGCCGCTGCTGCCGCTGCTGCTGCTGCGCTGCATGTGCTGCTCTACATAAGCAGCAGCGCCTGTGCAGGTATTTGCCAAGATATTCAGCAGCCCTGCAGCAAGACAACAACAGCAGCGCAACACACATTCACCCATGGCATGTGCGTTCAGTAGGCCTGTCACCACTAGCCGTCTGACTCAAGCTTGATTTTGTCGTTTTAACATCCATCATAATCATAGTGTCCATGACATGGTGCGACACTGCTCGTGAAAAGAGTTGCGCATAGCATTGCAGATCAACGGCAGGTACTGCGCATATTGCAAACTCAGCACGGGCCCGTTGCCACTGCACAGGTGCTAACTGTTGGTGGTACGCTTGTCTCTGGTGCTGCCTACACCCATTGGCCATAGACTTGCAAGCTATATGATACTGCGTATCTGAGGCCATTAGCTGGTGCCTGCAGCAAGCGCTGTTGTCCTGGCTGCTAAAGCTGCCAGCTGGCTGCTGTGTGAACTCGAGCAGCACGCTGTTGAGGGCCGCAAAAAGCTGGTCAATCGACCGGTACAGCGCTGACGAGCCTCCGCAGCTGCCATCTGTCTGATGTTGCTGCTGCTGCTCTGGATCTTGTTGCAGCTGCTGCAGCCACGAGAGTTTGACGTCCCTCACTGCAGAGGCCAGCTTCTCAACAAGCTGGTGGCTGTGTAGTAGCGAGTAGAGCAACGTGTCGTCGTTTGACGATGTGGCAGCGGTGAACAGCGTGCGGATGCATTCAATCTCGTTCTCGTTCAACCGATTGGGCAGGCTGCCAGCTTTCCACCCGGCGCATGCTGATACTGCAGTTTCCAGGGCCTCGAGCACGCTCAGTTCATTGATCTGCCGTGTAACTGACATTCGCGGCAATCAGGTCGGCAAATGAGCAGAGTGGGTGGCTCAAAGCACAAGGCCAAGGTAGCATGGTTTGCACTGTGTGCTTGTCTCGAATCATGCCAAAAGCAATCATCAGACGGAAAAAGTGCGTTGGAACAAATGGTTGTAGCTCTGCTGGAAAAGCTGCAGCGATCGCTGTACCTGAAAACCCTGGTCGTCGTGTACCCACACGTACAATAGCGTGGTAGCTCAAAGTAGATCGCGATGCTTTTGTAGCAGCAGGTGCCTTTCTCAGTCTGCATGGCGCTTACTGAACGACGATCAGGAGCTGAAACCGCTACCGTGGCCTGCCTATGGAATCAACACGAGCGCCTTGTTGCTTTTCACACAGCCTGACATACATGATTGAAAAACCTGCTGCCATCCAAGGCCTTGGTATAGCCACAGCAGCATGTGCCAGCGGCAGCTGGGCCCTGCAGCCAACCGAGTATGCAGCAGTACAGCAAGTATGCAGATTCCTCTCCAATGCAGAGCTGCTTGACTACGATAGTGAGTAAACTGTTATCCTGCAAGATCTTCTGCAGAACCACCAGCTAGTGCACGTACTGGCACGTGCAGTTGGAGATGGACTGGCACGTGCAGCAGCAGCCGGCCAGTACGAGCAGCCCAGCAGCCCAGACACAGCAGGACAGCAGCAGCGATGTACAACGGGCAGTTGACTTCCTCGAAATGCTTGCAGTGCCACTTGGCAGCTGTCTGGTTTATGCAGCTGGGCCCGCAAGGACAGCTATCAGAGCGGAATGCGCACAGCAGGTGGAAACATCAGGTGCGCACAGCAGCACCATCGTGTTGACTCTGCGCTCACACTGGGCTGTCTCGTACCATCTGAGATGGTAACTACGGTGACCCACAGTGGGACAGTGTCACACTCTGAATGAAAGATGTCACCAAACAACAAGTGCAGCGACTGGTGTTCTTCTCAGAAGCTGCGGCAGCAGGAAAGGGTATCACGCACAAGCAATAAAATCCTGCTGTGATATCCGCAGTGCACATGGCTGTTCTGGTCAGCTGTAGCAGTCGCGCTGTGGCCATCGAGCTGCAACCTGCTTGCTGCATCAGTCAGCGGCCGCTGACGTTTGCTGCGTTATGTCTGTCTGTTGTGGTTGCAGGGCTGCTGCCAGTGCTGGCAGAGGTGTGCACCTTCACAACAGCAGCAGCAGATGCAGATGCAGATGCAGATGACCATGGCATAAGCACAGGGGACGGCGGCAGCAGCAGCAGCAGTGCCAGTGTTATGCCGATGCTGCTAGACCTGACAAGCAACTTGATTGCTAGCTCGCCCCACAGCAACCCACACAGCAGCAGCAGCAGCGCCGAAGCCTCCTACAGCAACAGCATCGCGCAGATAATGCTCCCAGCACTGCGCATTACTCTGGCTGCCTCGCAGGCGTTGCTGGTGCCCCACCACCGGACGCTCTGCCCTGCATTGACAAGGCAAATGCTGCAGCGGGTTGCATCACTTCATGGTTGCTGTGTGATTGCCAGCTTGCAGACCCACCACCTGTAACAGCCCCAGCATCAGCACCAGCAGTGTTGCTGTCATCACAGGGAGCAGCAGCAGCTGCAGCACCCAGCTTGCTTGCAGATATCATCCTGCAGCACCCAGATACAGCAACGCTGTTGGCAGTACAGCTGGCACGTGCAGCACGCAACTTGCATCAGGCACGGCAGCAGACAGGGAGCTGCAGCAATGCTAGCAGCAGCAGCAGCAGCAGCACTGTGGGTCTCGGGCAGCACATGACAGGCAATACACCAGAGCAGTTGTATCAGCAGCTGTTCGATGCTGCAGGGGTGCCAGGGCTTGGTAGCTGCTGCAGCAGCAAGGACACAGTGGTTATCAGCGAGGCGGTTGGTGATGATGCAGCGCAGTGGTGCGAGGCCCGTACTGCTTTGCAGGGACTGCAGCTGGCACTACAGCGCCACACTGCACGCAATGCAGCCGGAAGCAGCAGCAGCAGCAGCATGCAGTTGCCTGGCATACTGCAGCAGTCGTTAGGCCTGCTGCAGGGGCTTGCTGCTGTGTTTCTGCTGCTGCGCCTGACAGCTGCAGGCCACTCCACAGCATCAACAGCAACGCTCTGCTTGCAAGTGATGCTGCAGTTGTTTGACCTGTACTCCTCACATGCTGCAAAGGCTCCGGCAGAAGCATCTGCAGAAGCAAAGCCTTACAGCAGCAGCAGCAGCAGCAGTGGCGATGTGCTGAGCTGGGCCGAAGCCCAAAAGCTGCTGAACCCAACTGCAGAGCTGCCAGACGTCCTGCGATTTGGGGGTGCAGCAGTAGCAGCAGCAGCGCAGCTACTGTCGCTGCTGCTGCACGCTGTGGTGCCAGCAGCAGCCGGCATCATGCAGCAGGGCCAGGCAGCAGAGGGCTGGGCTGCTGCACTGCCAGCTGGGGAGCGGCAGCAGCAGCTGGCTGCACTGAGGGCGAGTTTGGGCTCGCTGGTGATGCTTGCAACGTTGGCAGGTGCGCAGGCTGGCAGTGCTTGGTTTGTAGCAGTGCACCTGTGCCAACCTTTGTACTTTGTTCTTTGTTGGGCGCCGCCAATGTGTGTCTGTTGGTGGCCTCTGCCAAATGCACGTCAGCCTTGTATCTGCTAGGATGCACGCATCATATGCCTTGCACACGGATTGTCAGCTGTATAATGACACAGCATTCGCCACATGTACCTGTTTCCGCATACAAGGATAGTCAAGCTGGTGCCAACCGGACTCTGTTTTCTGTTGATCAGAAGCTGCTGCACTGCTGCTGCCTCTGCGTTTGCTGTTGCGTTCCTGCAGTGCCTGAAGAACAGTTGGCTCACGCCATGCTGTCTCAGCCTTCTTCATCCATCACATCACTGGAGACTGCTCTTCGTTGTGCAGCAGCAGCAGCAGCAGCAGGCGGCAGCACCAACACCAGCACAACCAGTTCTGCCGGCTTACACATCCCCATGGCTTTGCTGGCTCGCCAGTATACAGCGTCAGCAGCAGTGCCAGCACCAGCAGCAGCAGCAGCAGGGGTGTGCACCGAGCACAGTGCTGCTGCAATGCTCATGGTAGCACTGTTCACACACAAGGTGGCTGCTGTAGCAGCTGGCGCTGGAACAGCAGTGCTTTGTGCCGCACTGTCTGTGCAGCAAAAGGACGCGTTGAAGGGTTTGGGGTTGGCGGTCACTGATGACACCCCTGCGCAGGCAGCAGCAAAAGCGGCGGTGTTCGCAGCAGGCGGCAGCGATCTGTCCCTGGCCGCAACATCAGAGCAGCTGTTTGCCTTGCAGACATCAGTCATGAAGGCCGCTGCCCTCATAACCAGCAGCAGCAGCAGCAGTGCGGCAGCGTTATCTGTTACCACGGCCATGTGGGCAAGCAACAGCACTTGGCTGGCTTCAATAGAGCTAGCTGAAATGCTGGGTGCTGCAGCAGGGCGTGAGGCAGCCTGGCCTTGGCTGCACCTGACAGGCCTCTGCTGCCGTGCAATAGCTGCTGGGCTGCACACGCTTGCTGCACCACCCGCTGCTGCTGCCACTAGGCCTTGTCATGATGTATCTCTGGACAGCAGCTTTCCGCCAATTGGAGAGGTGCGCGAGTTGCTGCGTGAAGCAAGTGACTGCATAAGCCGCATGCTGATGATCTCGCTTGCGCATGTTGGGGTGCCAGGCGAGCAGGGCGTCACGCAGCTCATGCACCATCTGGTGCAGGGCCCAGTTTGCTTCATGGAGGCGGCTGGTCCGGTGCTGCGGCACTTAGGAGAGCTTGATAGGGCTGCAAGGCACACAATTGAGCCCATCCTGGGGGGTCTTGATCTAGCGGAGCAGCGTGAGAAGTCAGGTGCACGGAAAGCAGTACCCTGGGAACCATTGGACGGATTCCAGGCGAACTTTCAACTGCTGGATCGATTTGGTGTTGCGCTGATCACTGATGTGCCTGTGCCGGGCTGCTGCAACAGCCCCGGCTGCATTGAGCTGGGTGGGTCCAGTGAGGCTGGCCTGGTGGGCGGCAGCAGGGGGCGCTGCAGCAGCTGCAGGGCGGCCTGGAACTGCAGCACAAAGTGCCAGAGGGCGCACTGGGCGGGGCATAAGCCAGTCTGCAATAGGCTCAAGGCAGCAGCCGGTGTGGGGAACAGGGACACCACGTAGCTTGCGAGCGTGTGTTGCTGTCTAGCAGTGTATATGGCAAGTGCATGCCTTGTGATTTCTGCATGTGCATTGTGACTAGCTGTGGCAGCCTGCCTCATGGTGTGTGTGCCTCAGCCAACATTGCTGTGCCAGATCCTTGGCTGCGCTGAAATCAAGGCCAACTGCAGCAGACCATCCATTCTCTGATCGTAGTGGTTGCGATGGTATGCCTTTCATGCTGCAAGCAGCAGCTGCTCAGTTTGCAGCCTACAAGTGTCTGCACAATGCACCATGTAATGTTGACCGCATGCAAGTCCTGATTGTGAGCGCGTTCATACAGGCAGATTTTGATTATACTAGAAGGTTTTCAATTTCAAAACTTTTAGCGTTCGTGCTCTAAGGCTTGTCGGGTGAGCTTCGTGTGACCTGCACATGAAGATGTTACTGACCGATTACTTCTCGCAGACCACATCTAAGATGCGCAGGCCTGCGCCCAAACTAATCCACATGCAGACTATAAAAGCACTTTGAACTGCTGCTACCATGACAAGTTGAAAAGAGCGACAAAGCAGCACACGCCCTTGCGCGAAAGATCTCTGCACCACGACGAACGAGCATTGAGCGAGATAGATCATAAACACCAGAAAGCTAGCACTTCACTTTAGTCTTTATTACATTGGACGCAGCTACGTCTCCTTCTCTGCGAACACGAGCAAGCCCAGTCAGCATGGCCCTTACGCGCTCTGTGGCCCTTGCTGCCCTAATCCTGTGCAGTATGACCGTTTACGTGCTGGCAGCCAGGCCCGTGGTGCACAACAAAGCAACGCAGGTAAGCACAGCTGCTATGATATGGTTTTCTGCCTCTTCACAATGAGACGCAGACACAGCTGTCCGCCAGCTGTTCCCGCTGCTCCTTAGAGGGTGCGTCAGCCCAAACTGATGTATCCTTGCACCATGCCTCCACACTCACCCACCCCATGTTCGCTCTCAAACACCCCCCCCCCCACAGGGCACTCTGGAGCATCAGGCAGTGCCACAGTCAACTTCCCAGGTCAAGCCGCATCATGATGCCAGTTTGCTGCTGCAGCGTGGCATCCCTGCAAGGCAGCTGCTGGCCAGCACTCCCACCTTTGACAGGGACCTGGAGGACCGCTCAAAGCATGTCGTCAACCCCAGACTGGAGGCTGCATACAAGAGGTTTGAGGTGGGTTGGACTTGAGTCATTGTGTGTCGCACAGCGTGAATTGACTTCATGACGTCCAGCACACGCTGCACCACCTGCCTGTGAAGATGCGTTGGTTCAACAGCTGATGAGCATGCAGCATGATGCACGATGCATCTAGAACAGACGCTGCTGCTGCACTCAGATGCCGCATTGTTGTCTGTTCATACTTCCACCAACGCGGTGACCGCGCCGTCCCAGCATTCGGCCAACTAGTACCAAAACTGCCGGCCTTGCCACCCACGTTGACACTGCCGCTGTTACCGCATCCCTGCAACTCATGGACCCCTCCATCCAAAGGCCAATGCCGCTGGTGCCAGTGCTGATGATGGCAGCATCCCCTTCAGGAGGCTGCTGGCCAGCACTCCCACCTTTGACAGGGACCTGGAGGACAGATCACAGCACATTGTCAACCCCATACTGGAGGCTGCATACAAGCGGTTTGAGGTGGGTTTTGCTATTGTCATGCTGTGTTTGTTGCACAGCCTGAATTGAGTTCATGACTTACGGCACACGCTGCAACACTTACCTGTGAAGAAGTGTTGGTGCAACAAAGGATAACGATGCTGCATTTTACAGGATGCATCTTGCACTTACGCTGCTACTGCACACAGCTGTTGCAGTGCTTTCACTGAATTGTACCCACCAACGCGGTGACTGCGCTGTTCAATAGCTGCTGGCAGCACCTAACCACAAGTATCAACACTGCTACAAAACATTGCCAGTCTTGCCACTAGCGCTGCCGCTGCTGCTGCGTCCCTGCATCTCATGAACCCCTACATCCACAGGCAGCTGCCGCTGGTGCCAGCGCTGATGATGGCAGTATCCCCTTCAGGCGGCTACTGGGCAAGCCTGGCCGCTACTTCACTGAGAAGGCGCAAAAGGAGCACTCACCAATGGCCGCAAGATCCACCAACCCCACCCTGGAGGCTGCCTACAGGAGGTTTGAGGTGAGAGCCTGGTGCTGCCACAGTATCCAACTGTCCTCAGTTGCTGCATTGCACAGCATTGTCATGACGAGACTTAATGCCACAAGTATTTAGTCTTGCTAGCGTGATGCGTGCCCGTGCTCAGTTGCTGTAAAACCTCCAATCCGTTCCTGCATGCATCATGCCAAGAAATTTCCGCACGACGTTCTGCTGCAGCCGGGGCCAGGCATGCCCACAGCTCCTAATTCCATGCATGTGCTGCTCTCCTTGCTTCCACAGCATCAGATATGCCTCACTTCTTGGTGCCAGGATAGCCTATTCTGTACTATAGCCCACTCACCGCATTCATCTTCTGCTGCGGCTGCGGCTGCTGTTGATCAGGCCATCCATGCTGCTGGCGCCAAGGTTGCTGGTGATGGCACTCCCTTCAGGAGGCCTCTAGCCAGCATCCGCTACAGGGCTGCAGCAGAGGACCGCTCTGAGTTCACCACCAGTGGCGTGCTGGAGAATGCCTACAAGAGCCTGGAGGTGGGGTCACTGGCTATTTGGAAAAATGTGGCCAACATGATCTGATCAGGGGGTACTACAGCTAGTAGCTGATGTAACAAGTGGCGTGTGTACTGTGGGTGCTGGTGTTGCCAGTCGGCGATGCTGCTGCTGTTGATCATTGTTGTGCCACATGCAATTTTCGTTTCTGGGGCTCACCACCAGTGGCGTGCTGGAAAATGCCCACAAGAGCCTGGAGGTGGGGTCTTTGGCTAGTTGGAAATCTGTGGCCAACATGATTCGATCAGGCAGTAGCTGATATAACAAGTGCCGTGTGTACTGCGGGTGCTGGTGACGCCAGTTGGCGCTGCTGCTGCTGCTGCCAACTGATGTGGTGCCATGTGCATTCTAATACTTTCAGCGTTCAACCCTGAGTTAGTGGCGTTCTAGTAGTCACAGCTGTAGTAGTTTTGAAAACCTGAGCTGAGCAGGGTGCTGGCAGCACAGCCACGCATACTGACTCATACGCACCGCCCTTCTTGCCAATGTGCCGGCGCTGCTGTTTGGCTGTCTTCTTGATCATAATTGATCAATATTTGCAGGCAGCTGCAACTCTTGGCACCAAAGCCAACACAGACAGCCTGTCCTTCAGGCTGCTGCTGTCCAGGGACCACAGCAGTGACAGGAAGCTGGAGGACCGCAGCGCTGCTGCCACCAATCCCACACTGACCGCTGTCAAGAGGCTCGAGGTACGTGCTCAGCCCCTTGCACAGTGACAGCAGGCAACATTCAGCTGCTAAGTCAGCAGGCCCTTGCATCCGCAGTGCATTTTGCCAGGCTGATGGCAGCCTGTCAGGCCGCCTGCATAGTGAGTTTGGGAACATAGTTTCATGCACGCGACATGCACATGACCACATACTTTAGCACTGTGTGAAGGCTGTACCTGCACCTGAGGAGGATGCACCAGGTGGAACACCAGCCACTGAAATAATCTTCTTCTCGTGTGTTGCTGCTGCTGTCTGTGGTTGCTGCTACCACTCGCAGGCAGCTGCTGCAACAGACAGCCTGCCCTTCAGGCGGCTGCTGTCCAGGGACCACGCCAGTGACAGGGAGGCAGAGGACCACTCAGCGGCTGCTGTCACCAACCCCACTCTGACCACTGCTGTCAAAAGATTTGAGGTACGAGCTCGGCCTCTTGCACAGTGACAGCAAACAACCGTGAAGCGCACAAAAGCTTTCAAATCCGCAGTGTATGTTTGCCAGCCTGGCGGCAGCCTGCAAGACGGCCTGCACTGTGGGTTTGGGCACATGGCTGCATGCATGCGGCATGCACACAACCACACACGGTGACACCGTATGCAGGTTCGACCTGCACATAAAAAGGTTGCACCACGTGGAACACCAGCCGCTGACATGCATCTGCTTCTTGCTGCTGCTGTCTGCTGTTGCTGCCTGCCACTTGCAGTCAGACGCTGCCCCTGACAGCCTGCCCTTCCGGCGGCTGCTGTCCAGGGACCATGCCAGTGACAGGGAGGCAGAGGACCGCAGCGCTGCTGTCACCAACCCGCTGCTGCTGTCCGCATACAAGAGGTTGGAGGTGAGCAGAAGGCGTGATGGTACAGCAACCACTGCATCGGCTGCAGGCAGCTCAGTGAGCCAGCATTTCTGCCGCGGTGCTTGCAGTTTGTGTGCAAATGCGCACAATCGCTGCCTCAGTGGGGCACATCAGTTGCCAAAGCTCAAACCCTTCTTGCTCTCATGCCTGGCGGTGCAGCAAATGAAAGCATCATACTTTACTGGCATTGGCTGGCCCACACCATCATGTTTTACAAACAGCTGAGAGCATGCGCACATACGATTGTGTGTTACACTGTGCATAGCATGCCAACTGCTGCTGACATTTTTGTGCCTCTTGCTGCTGCTGCTGCTGCTGCTGCTTGTGATCAGGCTGACCAGGCTGGCAGTGGCAGTGATGACCCACCCTTCAGGAGGCTGCTGGCCCAGCAGGCTGCTGCTGCTGCTGCTGTTGGCACAACTCAGGGACAGGCTGCTGCTTAGCCAACAGCCACCCACTCAGCTTGTGGCACTGGCCGCATATTTTACTGGTATTGTCACCAAGTGATACACTGAGCGTTTTAGCTTTGTGTAGAGTGGCTAGTTGGTTGATGGGTAGACCGTCACTGTGACAGTGTGACATATATGTGACGACAGTCGCTGCATGCAGGCTGCCTGAACAGCTTGCGCATGACCTTACCTTGTCTGCTTTGTGGTGCCATGCCGTTTGTGTGACATTTCATGACCGTGGCTGGCAGTACCAGTTCCTGCATGTTCATTTCATTGCTGTTTCTGTGTTACCCTGCGCTGCAAGTTACAACGGAGGGGTCAATGTGTGCTTGGTACGCCATGTGCATAGTGCAGGCTGAACTGGTGCCACCATTGTTGGCGGCTTGCATAGCGTTGTGCATAGTTGTGCGTAGTGTTGTTTCTTCTATGATTGGGGTTACCACTCCTGCTTTAGGTGAGCATGCAATGTATGATATAATGTTGCGCATAGCACAAGCTGGCACAATGCACAATGTTGGCGGCTTGTATGTCATGTGCATAGTCCAGACTGAAGTGGCGCCACCATCGTTGGCTGCGTGCATAGTGATGGGTACGGCTGTTGTATTGTTGATAAGTGTCAACTTGCTGGAACATTGCATGTTGATTGCAGTGCCAGC
Organism: Tetradesmus lagerheimii; assembly: GCA_902809745.2. Classification (NCBI taxonomy): domain Eukaryota; kingdom Viridiplantae; phylum Chlorophyta; class Chlorophyceae; order Sphaeropleales; family Scenedesmaceae; genus Tetradesmus; species Tetradesmus lagerheimii. The sequence goes on along the minus strand of CADDIJ020002600.1, from coordinate 92,286 downwards.
TGAGTTATTCATGTGCCACAAGTATTGTGTGGGGTGTGTACTGACTGGCTATCACTGCAGTTATTCAGAGTTATTCAGAGTTATTCAGCTGAGTTATTCATGTGCCACAACTGTAATTTGAAAAGCAATAGCGTAATGCGACTGGCTACAGCTACTGTTGAGACAAGTTCAGACTATTGTTGACTCTGTTTTGTCGTATTACATGGAAAGCGACGCGTTTCGGGCTCTTCACCCTTCATCAGGCTTCTTGTTCATGTGCCACAACCGTAGTAGGCATTTGAGAGAGAGAGAGTAGTTACATGTGGGTCCAGTCACCATCTCAGATGGTATGAGCCACCCCAAAATGAGCACAATGTCAACGCATGACGAAAGAAGATGAGCACACAATGTAGCCCATTGAGGCCATCCGTTGAGCACAGGGACTCTCCAGATTGAGCATAAGATTATATCTGCGGTGTGTCAGTGACACACCCCAATCAGCCAACAGCATGTGCTGAAGAAGCACACCAACCAAAAAGCATGTTGTCAAGATCACACAGCCAGAGAGATAGGCAGGGCAACTAAGGCGGCATAAAGGCGGCAGCAAACCAATAATGTGACAGGATGCATGTGTAACTCGTCAAGTAACCTAAACTCATCACGGGCTAGGAGCAACAGCGTCTAAGGCGTCATCTACAGGGACATAACCCTCAGGCTGAATTGGCACACTTTGATGGTCAGGGGACAACCCCAGCAACACTGAGCGATACAACCACATCTGATAAACCACCACAGCCAAGCCCTCTTGATCCTCACAGTCTAGAATGCGCGGCACCAACTCGTTAGCATAGCGATCTACAGTACCCGCAGGATAGAACACACTAGGGCAGGCACCGCGCAAGTGGTCATATGCAGGGCATTCTAGCAGAAAGTGTTTGAGATCCTCCACATTGTCATAGGTCCCAGTCCGGGCGTGACAAACGCCGTTTGTTGGTACTGGCATTTGGCTTATTGTGGGTGATTGCTGAAAGGCAATGGTCGCTTGCATTATGTGGCGGGGCGTTGGCATTGCAAGCTGCTTGTAGCCCAACAATGCATGAGCTGTGCTGCATAGCCTATGCATGCCACCTCTGGTTGATCACTGACTATGCAGAAGTTCTGCTCTATTATGGACCCTACCTAGCAGTGTTGTGCGTTGCCAATATGTTGCCATGGGCAGCCATGATGTTGGGTTTCGAGCACTGTGCAAATCTATTGGTGTGCATGTCAAGTGCTTACAGCTTTGTTTTTGAGCATCTTGCAACTTTGCCTGCTGGACCATGCTAAGCTAAGCGGCATCTGCACTACTGCTCCAGTACATTCCGCATAACAGCTTGAGGCACGCCGCATCATCCACAGTACACATATATGCTGAGGTCCCCCGGTGTCCACACACACCATGTTTTGGTGCGGCGATGTGCTCGCCGTGTTCACCCGGCATTATCTATTTATGATCCAGGATCAACTCCAAGTTGGCATCAATTGCAGTGTGCAGGCAGCAATCTGCATCATGCTGAAGTGGGATTGCTTGATTTGGTTTGCAAGTATGCGCGCTCTATCAGCTACGACCTGTTGTTGATCAAGGTGAATAATGCGTGTCTTGTCCGGAGTGATACTGGTGCTCATTGGCTGATTGCAATTAGTTGGGACCGGCTCATTGAGGTAACATGCGCCAGCGCACAGCAGTGCAGTCAGCAGTCGCCGTCACCAAGAGCCTGTTCCGAATTTATGCGACAGCCACGGCTCAATGGTCAACATATCATCGATTAAGTATTAATAAACCGACTTTTAAAGTCTTCCCGCAAGTTTTCTCCTCAGCAGGCGCACAGCCGTGGGCGCGTACAGCAGTGCAGTCAGCAGTCGCCATCACCAAGAGCCTGTTCCGAAAACATGCCACAGACACGGCTCAAAGGTCATCGCATCAGCGATTACATAGTACGAAACCGACCGTTAAAGTTTGCTCGCAAGTTTCCTCCTCAGCAGGCGCACAGCCGTGGGCGCGTACAGCTGTGCAGTCAGCAGTCGCCATAACCAAGAGCGTGTTCCGAAAATAATCGACAGACACGGCTCAAATGTCATCTTATAATCGATTACATAGTGGTAATTCGACTGTCAAAGTTTGCCCGCAAGTTGCCTCCTCAGCAGGCGCACAGCCGTGGGCGCGTACAGCAGTGCAGTCAGCAGTCGCCAACAACAAGCGCTTGGCTATACACAATGTAGCAGCAGCAGTTGCTTGTGTGCGTGCAGGGATTTGGTGGTTTGCATTGGGTATGCTCAGCAGATGCTCAGTTTTTTGCATGCTAGCGTCGCATTTCTTGACACTGAGACCCTGAGCCTCACGAGGCCCTGATTAGGGTGTGAGTCACAGCAGGCACGGTGCCTGTCCTGGCAATGCCTAGTTGGTTGTTACAGGCACCCGCCCTGGTGACAAGGCAGTCACATGTTGTGCTTGCACCACTGGCTGAGTCAGCCTTGTCTCACTCAGGTGCTGTTGGTGACAGGAGTGCTCACTGATGGTTGTATGCGTGGTAAGACCACATGTAAATGACACGGGAGTTGGATTGACGAAGTTACCTTCTTATGCTGCTGCTAGAACAGGCACACCATAGGTATGCTGTAGCCGCTGTGTGCAGCTGGCAGCACTGCAGCGACAGCAGCCAGCATGCAAAGCATTGCCGCCGCAAATGCAGCGGACACAAGACTGCAGCCAAACAGCACACGTAGAAGCAGCATCTGGCAGAGACAAATGGCTGCCATCAGCCGGGCTGCTTCGAATTGTCTCAGCAGCGTGCATACACGGAATCACAGTACCAGCAGGCCAGCAAGCAGATCACGGTTGGTCAGATGCGGCATCTTGCAGCTGCGTATTTTAGGTGTTGCATACACGTGGACGCACCCCTCGGTGCAGTTTATCCAAGAGTGTCACCACACATTGTCAGCAACATATTGCTGTGCAACAGTACCAGGTTGCGGCGAGACGCCACACAATGTGTTCATGCGTTTTGTTTTATTATCAGTCACAACTCAAACCAGAGCATAAACTATAATACTACAAGGAAGGATATGTGCAGGACACAGCAACAAGCAACATGTAGGGTGGCCAGGACTACTCTAGTCAACAGTACTCAGTTGCAACATGCAGTCGGCAGAACCAGACACACAAGATCAACGGCTCAAAAGTGTGCGGCACTTGCTGAGCCCTGCACACAGTTGGACCAAGTCTCAACTTCAACCGAGTGTAGGCTCTCAGTCAACTTGGCGTGCAACGTCACTCAGCTGTAATGCCAAATAATCTGTCTCGTCGAGTCAGTGCCTCGAACAGGCCTTCCAGCCATTACGCTGCTCCGGCACGCTTGATTGAGTTAATGCAGCATGCAGTGGTATTGAGTTCAAGTCCCTGCTGAAGCCACTGGCATGTCACCAGCAAGCAACAACGCAGCTTTGCGGTTGCATGTACTTGGCTGCTGTGCCTTGAGCCACCTAGCTGGCCAAATGCGTCAGCAACCGCAACCCAGCCTCTCTCTGCACATGCAGTGCATGCCTAAAAAAACCCTTGTTCAGCGCGACAGTACACATGCTGCATTGTACATCATTTACTTGCCAAACTTCACACTAAGCCCAAAGCCGCTCCCCTTGTTCACCGAAAACCCAAACGGCAAGCTGAACCCCTTGCCCTTGCTACTAACAGCAGTAGAAACAGTAGCTGGCTTGGCAACGGCAGCAGCAGCCTGGCGCACAAGAGCAGCGGCCCGCATGGTGGCTGTTGCAACGGGGTTGATTGTGAAGAAGTACTTGGAGAGCCACAGTGCAGTGCCCTTGGGGTGGCGTGCCAGGTTGTCCTTGAGGTCGATGTAGATGATGCCAAAGCGCTTCTTAAAACCTGCGACGTGTTGAAACACGTGTTGAAAAACATGGCAGCGGCAGGAGCAGCAGCTGTAAGAAGATGGGTAGACAAGCGTGCTTGGCATGTGCATATGACGCGACTCCTGTCTAATCTCCTGCTGGGTTGGAATTGCCTGTAAACAACCCTCTCACTCCCGACGCATGTAGCATCATCTGATCAGGCACAAGCGCAACCTGGTGGGGTAGTGTTCATAGGCTACACGTGACTGCGCTCTAGCATGCTGGGTTTGTTATGAACACTGTTATGTAACGCACCGTCACGCCACTCGAAGTTGTCCATCCAGCTCCAGACGTAGTAGTTGCCCACGTTGACGCCGTCCACGCTCTTGGCCAGGCACAAGTTGTCCAGGTACGTCCTGCAGACGCAGCAGCAGCAGCAGCAGCAGCGTTAGCAATCACGCATTGGCTGCCACCTTGAAGGTTGTCCAGGTGCGTCCTGCAAGCAGGCCACAAGGCAGCAGCAGAAGTAATCAGCAGAGATCTCGGTTCAAAGCACGCACAAACTGCCAGCCTGAAGGTGGCAGCAGTGAATGATTACACCTGGTTGTTGTCACGTGCGCGCACGCAGCAAGCCGGCCAATCCCCTATCCTCTGCGTGATTACACCTCAGCAGCTACACACAATGCCACCATGGTGGTCCCTAACTACGTCAAACAACAGCACAACCCTGCAGGAACCATGTCTGTCATATGATCAAGGTCGCAACAGCCTGTTGTGAGTCACTCACATGTAGTAGTCCTGCCTGTACACGTCATCCAGCACAGCAGGCAGCCCCTTCCAGTCCTCACCAGGCCCGCATGCAGCCTATTCCCTATCCTCTCTGTAACCACGACCCAGCAGCCACAAGCAATTCCACCGTAGTGCTCGCAACTTGCGCTGAAAGTCAATCGACAGCACCACCCTATAAAAACCAACGCCACTCATGTAACCAAGGTCGCAGCAGCACTCACATGTAGTAGTCCTGCCTGTAAACGTCATCCAGCACAGCAGGCAGCCCCTTCCAGTCCTCATCAGGCCCGCTCACGCCGTTCTCAGTGATCCAGAACTCGGGGTTGTTATAACGCTTCGCCAGCCACTGCAGCGTGAGGCGCAGGCCGTCGGGCGTCTTGAAGAGCCAGGGCGCGTTGGAGGGGATGCCGGGGGAGATGAACTGGCCGCCTGTGTTGGCGCCAACGTCGTACGTCTGCAAACAGAGGCAAGATGCAGGCAAAACAGCAATCAGAGGGTGGACGAACAAGGCGCACACAGGGCAAAATCTGCAGTCCTTACAATACCAAGCTTACACAGCAACACCTACAATTGTGAGATAACACAATTACCAGGCAAGGGGCAGGCACCCATGCGTAGCCTTAGTAGAACATGCCTGATGCTGTGTGCAACACAAACCATAGCACTCCAACACAGGAGCAGCAACAGCACAGCGCACTCACCAGCTCCTTGGGTGAGCCAGGCGCAGGTGCCCACACGTAGTAGCCGCAGTAGAAGTTGACTGAGAAGAAGTCAACGGTGGTTGACCGCAACAGCTTGCTCTCCTCAGCTGTGAACTTGGGCAGCAGGTCGCCCTGGGTCTCCTTCATGACCTGTTGAATGCGGCGACAATGGTGGCAGCAGCAGCTGAACGTTAGTAATGCTTGATTATTAAGTGCATAGGATTCACACCGCAGGTACTTCACAAAAATCTAGCCGCATCTCTATATATGTATGCAGCACGCGTTGTTGCGCAGGTTGGAGAACCCCACATGTTGCAATGTCATGCAGATCGATGCACAGGTACGTTCACGCCCTGCTGTGGGATGAGTGCACACACAGCAGGGCCAGGCATATGCTGGTGCGCACGTCCTGCTGTGTTGTGACACGAGGCAAATGCTCACTGCTGGGTAGTCTCCAAAGTAAAGCGGGTCAGCCATCCAAGCGTACTGGAAGACCATGAAGTTCTCAGCAGCAGTGACATCTGCGTGTGCAGGCAAAGCATAGCAGCAGCAGGGGCATGATTCACCTACAGGTAGTACACAGATACTGAAGCACCATGAGCAGCCCTGTATGTATGCACAGACAAATCTACACAGCACCAGCAGCAGTGGCAACCAGCTGTAGCAGGGGGTGCTGAAAGGCTCACAATGCTACAGCAGCACAATGGCGCAGGCCACACAACAGAACATGGGCAGCGTATCATGTCGTGGCCGTTACAGCTGTCATCGATATAGCCAAGCTAACAACAGTCAAGCTACTTGGTTTGCTATTCACCTGCTGGGTTGTTGGGGTCCTTAGGGTAGCCCCACTTGCCATCGAGTGCGATGCTGACGCGGCCCTTCTGGCTGGCATACTTGGTCCTGCGGGCAACAAGCAGGCAGTGCAGAAGTGAAGCACGGCATGAATGTGTGCTAGTTAGCCATGGTCTGCAGTCGCCTGGCAGAGTCCTGCAACATTGCAGCACTTCTGCAGATATCAGTGTCCAAACACAAACGGGCAGGCAGCTGGGCGTGGCACGGTTCAAAACATTGGACCATACCTCATGCTACATGGAATGACAGGCACCACCAATCAAGCATCTCTGTGCTCTTTCAATAAAACAGCACACCACATTGATTCATGACCTATTGTGTCAAATTGTGTTGTCTTGCCCACCTGTACAGCTGCATCGTCTTGGCGTGCGCCAGCAGCACGTTGTGTCCGCACGTGTACTTTGCGCCGAGCCCCTTGTTCGCCTGTGGCGCAAACACGTCAACCTGGTAGCCCAGCTCGCAGATGGAAATCACTTCGTTGAAGGTCATCCACTGGTCAACGATGTCGCCCAGGTGCTTGAAAAGTGTGCCGGCATAGTAGAGGAAGTCGGTCTGAATCTGTGGTGACAGGAAGCCTCCATACTTGTCCTGCAGCACTTGGGGCAGGTCCTGTACAGCAGCAGCACGCAGCCAGGAAAGCGCACAACACCCGTCACATCGGTAGTTAGCCAGCATCGCAACTGCGCATGCTGCTGGCGCGGCCAACAGTACACGACCTGCATACAACTCCGCACACTGGGACAGCGTATTCAGCATCCTGCTGCTGCGGCTGCAATGATGCGCTAAAACAAGATGCATTTTCTCTACCCACCCAGTGGTACATGGTCACTGCTGGGCGGATGCCTGCCTCCAGCAGGGCCTGGATGAAGGTGCGGTACCAGTTGATGCCAGCCATGTTGACGGCGCTGCCAGCAACACCGCCAGGGATGATGCGCGTCCACGCAATGGAGAACCTGCGGTACAGCATCCACAACTGTTTTACACCGAGCTGGATTGGCACAGGTGGCACAGATAACAGCACGCGTTGCCAAGCAGATCACCTGCTGCTGCTGCTGAGGAGCTGTGCACACTTGTTGTATATCATTCCTGGCGCTGCTGCTGCTAGCATTTGATGCATGTCTTCAGTGCGCAATTCCTGCTTCTCCTGTTGTTGCTTCTGCTGTCGCTGCTGCTGTGGATCTGCCCTGGCACCACTGCTGCTGCTGCTGTTATTCCTGCCCCACCCTGTGGTTTTTTGCTTCCAGCGTTTGCTGCAGTTGCTTCTGCTGCCAGTGCTGCTGCCGTTTGTGAATTCTGCGCTGCTATCACTGCTGCTGCCGCAGCTCCTTGGCCCTACCTGTAATGCTTTACTCCCAGCTTCTTCATCAGAGCAATGTCTTCCTGCCAGCGGTTGTACATGTCACACGCCACATCACCTGTTGTGTTGTCTGCAATCTTGCCTGCAGCAGCAGCAGCAACAGCAGCAATGGCAGGGGTTGCAGGAGAGCATAGCCTGCAGGAGCATTGGTCATGCAGCAGGCTCGTATTCAAGTATTGCAGCATCACAGCAGCTGCACTGGCCAGCTAGATTAACAGCTGCTGCAACAGTGCAGTGATGATCCACTGCTATTCATTGTATGTGGGTTCTCCCTGCTTGCAGTTCGGCACAACTGCCTTGCTGCCTTGGCAACATGGTAGTGCAGCAGCTGCTGGACTTCGCGCAGGGCGCCTGTCCTGCAAGGTGTTGTTGTTGCATACCTGGGGTCTGCGCAAGGGTGTCCCAGATAGATGGCGACTTGCCATCTGCGTCCCATCCGCCTTCGACCTGCGGGTTTAAAGACCATAACACAAACTCATCAACCACTCAAGCAGAAGCACATGCTGATACTTGTTCACTGCAACGCAGAAGCTGAAGTGCAGCACTGAGGAGGTCCTACCACAGCAAAGTTACAATATATTCAAATGCTTTACATTGTGAAGGTGTGTCTGCCATGTGACCATGCAAGCACATTGCGACTTATTGCTGTGCTACAGGTCAACCAACTGTCATCTGTACTGCTGCTGCTTCTGCGCTGCTGCTTCTTTAGCAGTTGCTTCCTCCCCTCACCTGGTATGCAGATGTGGCCGTGCCCCAGTTGATACTCCTGCGAACTGCTGCAGTGCAAGCATCTGGTGCCTGTACGCATAGCAGCATGGGCAGCAGCATGTCGACAGTTTGTTCGGGTGGTCTGTCTACCACAGTCCCGCGTCGGTCTGGACCGGCGAATCGTAAAAGCAGCGTATCATAGGCTGTAATACTACATAAGCCGGTGCGATGCATGGCAGGAGGAAGAGCTCCACAGCAGGCAATTACAGTCAGTTCGCGCTCAGACAGGCCCTTTGACTGCTCGCCCCTCCACCTTTGCCAGAGCAGCAACAGACAGCATCATAAACATTATAAATCCAGCGATCCTGCCTGCGGCATCGCTATGCCCCGCCATCGTTTCCGAATTGATATGTAGTAAGATGGACCCTCAAGGGCGGTAAATTACTTGTTCGAATAGATATTCAATCCAAACATGCAGCATCAATCACTGGAAAGGACCGTTGCATAAAAATGAGAAGAGTATCACTGTCTGTCAGTACAAGCTTGTGTTTCTGACACCTCGCCAGGGCAGTCGAGTCAGCGTTCAGTTCCTGTTGATTGCTTCGTATATTTTACAGGAAAAAGTCTGAACACCGATCACGCTCCAGCCAGCAGCGTGCGGTCTACGATGTGGACTGTGGACCCTACCACATGCAGAGCATGTTCCCTTGACTCAACTATCGCGCGGAAAACTGGATGCTGCCAGCTTCTCTTCACATAACCCGAACTCCCAATAGGCTTCACATGCTTGCACGATTGTGCTGTTGGCTTTCACCTCTGCTCTAATGGTCGGTCACCCCCACTGCATTGAGGACCCACTGTTCCGTTGTGATGTCTGCCAAGTGGTGTTCTTTGTGTTCGACCCTGCTATGATGTCATCTAACGTGCTGGAGAAGCAAGCCAGTCACTTGCCGCTACAGTGGCTGACTGTGCGGCCAGCACCACGGGACGCATCTGACGTGGAGAAGTTGAGCAGACAGCACTGCGTCCTTTGCATATCTGCTGCTCTGTCACTCACATTGTTTTTCAGAGGAATTTTAGCTAACAAAGAAAGGCGAGGGCAGTTGAGCGAGGCACCTCTCACGCACGCCCACCACCATTGCCTTGAACTTGCCTCTCCGGAGCATAGTACTGCTAGATTCTCCTTGAAAGTACTTAGATGAATACCTACAGTAGCTGTAACGTGCGGGGGATAAGGGGAACGCTGGTGAGACACCTGCGGATGCACTTTTCGACAACAGCGTACAAGCAAACGCCTTGTGCAATTTCGAGCCTCTCAATCCTGAACTCCAGCATAAACTCTTAGTATTTGTTGTCATGCACCATATATGCGTGCAAGACTGGTGTTTGGCTGTCAGGCCAGTGATTGCTGATTCACAGGCTGGCAGGCTCTGCTGCTCTGCTGCTGCCCTTATTCAACAACTCAGCAGGCTGTAACTGCCAAAAGCACAGGACGTTTGAGGCCCTTGCGCGTCAGTAATGCCTTCAAGCGGCCAGTGGTGCAGCCACCTGTGGTGACTCCAGAGGAGAAGACGCTGCAATCCATGGTGGAGACAGGTATCAGGTGAGGCAGCAGCAGCAGCAGCAGCAAAAGCCTGTACTCTTGGTGGTAGAGACAATGCATGAGCGTTCAATCGCCGGGACTCCCCGTTGGTGCTCGCAGTTGTGCAACAGTGATGTGCAGCGTGCAAGGATACTTGCCAAGTTGGCTCAGCTGCCAGCTGCAAGGCAGCGTGGGCCAGTGCATGTACAGATGCTGCAACTGTATAATACAAGCAAAGCCGCCTGCCTGTGATTATTTCATGTCATCTGTGTCACCTGCCAGTGATTTTATCCCCCAGCAGCCACTGACTGGGTCACTGCATGCTCTGCAATTGCGCCTATATTCTCTTCTTGATTGGCTTGCAGGGGCAGCATCGCCATGGCAGCAGCGTACACCCTGCACCTCAACCTCTTCTCTCACGTGCACTTAGAGCCCAGCCACATCCTCACAGGCATACAAGCAGCCACACCCTGCCTGGCAATGGAAGCAGCACTCCTGCTCGTTAGCAGCAGCCTGCCAGCCACCCGCAAAGCCAAACAACCAGCAGCAGCAGCAGCAGCGAGTGGGCCGACAGGGGTGTCAGTGGTAGCACTTCAAGATGCCGTGGAGTCAGTGTACCTTCACAACATGCGGTACAGTTTGATTGGCGCAGCAGGCGGCATGAGGAGGGTGATGCTGGAGGCTGGTGCACAGCTGTCAGATGATTTGTTGGCGAGGGGCGTGCTGCTGGGCTGCAGCAGTGCATGGCTGGCTTCCAGGTGAGGGAAGTGGGAGCTTCAGGTTTCGATCGATGTGCCTTGGGGGATCCGTGACTTGGGGGATCCGTATAAGATGGCAATTAGAAAGGTGGAGTTGCATGTGGGCTGTGCGCCATCTTAGATGCCACACAAGTTGGCAGTGTGGCTTACGACTATCAGATGACCTGCTGGCGGCGAGGGGCGTGCTGCTGGGCTGCAGCAGTGCATGGCTGGCCTCAAGGTGAGGACAGGACAGTGGGTGACTTGGGCGTCAAGCAATGTGCCTGAAATCATACATGGCTGGGTGGATTGCATCAAACGGTATTTTGTCTTGAAGCTGTCAGATGATGCCTGGCAGGGACGAGCTGCTGGGCCGCAGCAGCCTGCCGCAAGACAGCACATGTGCACCTTAGTACAAATGCAGATAAATTCCTGTGCTCAATTCACAGCTCCTCATGTGCTCAGCACATGGCGAGCTGCAAGGTAAGCACATGGTTTCAATCACACTTGTACTAAGCTTGCAAATTCCCACTCCATAGCTGTGTTGCCAGTGCTGACACCCCGCTGCATGCCGTGCTGCTGCTGCTGCTGCTGCTGTTGCTATTGCTGCACAGGTTCTTTGAGGCTGGCGTGTGTGAGCAGCCGCTGCTGCCTGGCGCAGCACTACCAGCTGCAGGCAGTGCATGCGGCCTAGGAGCAGAATGGCTTGCAGCAGCAGCAATCTGCTGCATGATCGCAACGCGGTACGACTTCCACTCTCGCAGCAAGACCTCCAACCTGCAGCAGCAGCGCCAGACAGCTGCAGCAGAAGCTGCTACCAAACAGCAGCTGCTGAGATACGAACCTAAGGCAGTCCAGGATGCAGCAGCAGCAGCGGCGGCAGCAGCAACTGACAACAACCTTGGATCGAATATGGCTTCAGCAGAAGAGGAGAATGAGATGCTGGTGGCGAGGCTGGTGCATGCGTGGCTCGGTGCGCGGTTTGTAGTTGGGCAGGCCTCCATGTTTGCTGCATTCATTGCGACAGACAACTTGCTGGCGTCGTTTGCTGCTGGGCTGGCTATGACGCTGGCCGCAAACGCATGCTGTGAGAGGTACCTGGGGCACAGCACATAAAGCCTTTGACAATGCTGACCGATGCTGACTCAGTATGTGTTAGGTTGATGCTTTTCATTTGCTGCGAAAGATGGTGAATGATGATGTTACGTTATAGCAGGACATGCGCTGTATGTGGCAGTACAAGTACAGGCATCGCTTCTTCATCAGTTCAGCTGTTGTGTTCTGTAGCTCTGCCTTGGGCTGCAGTAGACCAAACAAAAGCAGCGCATGCTATAGCCATGCTATAACCATAAAGCCAGTATACAAGCGGCTTGAGTCTGAGGTGTTGGCCTCTCATGTGCCAGCTTGCCTCAGTCTTTGGTTACCAGTTGCATCATTTCTTTGAGTTTGTGTTTGGCGTAGCCGGCAGGTTGCACAATGTCAGGGTTGGTGTTCAGCTGGGTCTGTGATCAGGGAAGTTTTGGTGTGTGCAGGACGGTTTCCATTGGACTGCAGCTGGTGCTGCACGCTGTACAACATGACACGTGGATACGCTGTCTTGCTGACGTGTTCTGACTGTGATGCTCAGTAATGTGCTGCTAAGGGCAGCTGTTCATGTATGTGTATTGTGATCATGTACGTGTACAATAGGGCTTGGAGGTTGGAAGTGTAGTACTGCTATGCACACTACAATAGGGCTTGCAGGTTGAAGGTTGGAGGTATGGTAATGCGCAGTTTGAGAAATAGCAGGATGGCATGCAGCGACTGTGTGGGACAGCTGATATGTGCAGCTCCTACGGCAAATTTGATCCGATCTGTGGTGCAGTGCGCCACAGCTATGCAGCGGGTAGCGCACAATTGGCGTGTGCCGGCTTGTTTGTGACTTTCTAGGCTGGCATGCACTTGCGCATGCAGAGCAAAATTGCATTTCAACCAGAGCCTGTGCTCTTAGCTCACTTGAAATGTATAGCAGGGTGCGAGCTGACAGTTGCGCGCTGACACTAGCGCCAGGCCAACAGCACTGACAACATGGCATATACTGAGTGTGTCTGAATGTTTTAGCAGCACAACAATGTGTAGGATGTACGGAGCTCTCAATGTTATGTGTTTGAGTTCGTGTTGTGCCAAAGCCCCAGATACCAAGGTCGCTTGTTTTTGGTTGATGCCTGATGAATTTTTTGCTGTGGATCACGTCACGGTGTGACACCGCACTGCGGGGTTGGGCAGCAACAAGCGCTGTTACCAAGCTGGCATCTTGTGGTGCCACACCAAGGGCCTTGCATGGTTGCTGTCTTTGCCGTTGCATGTCTCAGACATGCCTAGGCAAGGCAAGGCGTGAATCACTGGCGTTGCATGTGCCACGTGCGCAGCGTGCTGACAGTGCCGTGGTTTGTGGGGCAGCGCTGCGAGACCGTGCTTGAAGCGCCAGGGCCTTGCATTGAAGTGTCTGGCCAGCATCGAGCAAGCTGGTCCCACTATGATTCAGCTGCTATGCGCAAGGGGCGCCAAGTTCCCTGCCATGTATTATTGCCTGTATCTGTCCGCGCGCTGCCAGTTGGGCCCGTGTCAGCAATTGACGCAGGTCACCCACGAGGCTCGCAGTTGGACATGTGACAGTAACACGCATGATGCTCAAGACCGCCATCGCTTGAGCCTCGCATGCTGATCCCAGTCACCTTTTCATACCTAGCATACACAGGTCTAGTTGCATCCACAGCAGCGAGCACTGTTGGGTTCAGTGACTGAAAATGCAGCCCTTCTACACCACCGTGCAGTACACCTTGGTGGCCCACCACGTTGAAAATTTACATTATCACACCGTGTGATGATCACACAACAACTATCAAGCTGAGCAGCATACAGCCCACAACAGTGTCTCTACGTCACTGCCCGTCACTGTCATCATTTATGAGTATGCCCACATTCAACAGCGCTCAATACGCTGCTGCCGTGCACACAGGGTCATACTAGTCATAAGGCCAAATGCAAGCAAACAAGCAGGCAGCAAGCTTGAAATTCCCACGATCACAGCGGAAGGTTTATTCTTGCTGGGCTATCAATGCCAAGGTTTGGTCACCAGGCTGAGAGCCTTGTTCCAAAACGGGCATTTTTATCTTCATGTCTTGAGGACAAATGGTACTTTCTGGACTACCTGCTGGCTTGGCATGGAGCCCTCAATCCTAAGGACGGGCACATCATGGTTTGTACTCACTTTTTAGTTGGCGTTTGCACGTTGAGTTGTCAGCAGTCGACAGCCACCTGCAAAGCAGCAGCAGTGCAGTTCAAGGATGTCCCCGCAACAGTCAGCGTAAGTGCATGCCAGCGACTATTTGAGGGCTGCCTAGCGGTCTTGAAAGATTCAGCAATGGCAAACCATGCTGCACAACCAGTGCAAGCATTAGCGAACACCTTTCCTCCAAGTTTCTTTTGGAGCTATTGCATCTGATGTGGCGCATGCCATGCAACACTGCAGAGTTGCAGCAGCAGGCATGACAGAGTTCTGATCAACGCAATTAAGCAACCAAAAGCGTCTGCTGCATCATGCCAGAGCAAGCTGGTGTTTGATCGTGCTCGGTTGCAACATCAGCACAACTCACCGCCTGCAGCCGCTGTGTCGCTGTTGTTGGCAGCTGCCAGCTGCAGCAGGCATGCTGCGCAGGCCAACGCCACAAGAATGATCATGCCGAAAGACTTCGCCATCGTTGATGATCAGAGGACGAGAAGACGATAAACAAGCGACACAGGTTGAACCTGCAGGAACAGCAGCAGCAAGGGGTCAGAACAGCAGCACCCCCAGCACTAGGCGTGCACAGCACAGGTGGTTCTAAATTTCAAACTTTGATTGTTTGAAGCGAGTTGCCAGCTACCTATATCCCGTTTCGGCAAGCCGCAGCTTTGCCCGCCAAACCCACCTGACGTAAGCGCCCCTTATGGCTGATCAGTACGTGATCGTAACGACTCCAGCGAGCGATCGCCACGTCCATCACGTACTTATAGTGATGGGTTGTTATCCAGAAAGTTCCCGTCTGACAGCCGAGAGCAGGTGAAAACCTTGGAGTCCTCCTCAGCATGGATGACGAACAGGCGGGACGGCCAGTGACCAAGTATCCCTCGCGCGCTTAAAGGGACGATCGATTGTTGCATCTGCTGAATAGTTTACCGACGAAACATTAGATCAATATCCACATTGAGCAGACGTCCAGCACACTAAGCCAGTGCTGCCAAAAGCAGCCAATGTTACAGACCATTACCTGAGCATGCCATCCAAGGCCACTTCAGCATGCTGCGGACCACATAGCATCAAGTTATGCCCAGCAGATGCAGAACATGCTCGTGTGCAGTGCTGCCCCCGTCACTAGCATGCCTCCACGTGCAGCAGTCCCCAATTTCACAAGGCCAGAGGAACAGCAGCCATAACATGAGATTTATCACAATGTTAATCCATAGACAGGTGCTAGCGCTAGGATCCACAGTTGCAGCCGCTGGACCTGCTGCTGCTGCTGTTGCGCTAGCAGCAGCAACTCACGCATATCAGTTTTTCTCGTGCACTGCTGCACAACAGCATGAAGGGCACCGCCAGCTGTCTATGGACAAGGGCCCAACAACTCTGCGGCCGACACTACCACATGACCGCAACCATGCCAGGCGCTGCTGCGGGCTGCTGCATTACCTTGAATCACACAGGAGCCGTGGCTGCACATGATGATGATGATGATGAGCCGTGGCTGCTGCTGCTGCTGCTTTTGCCTCTGCAAATTGCTGCTGCGCTGGCAGCCGCAACTCATGCAGTTCAAACTTGCGCAGGCACTGCGGCGCAATGGCCGCAAAGACGTTTGCTGCTGCCTCTGCATCTTCGTAGCCTGCAACTGAGGTTGGTGTGCCTGCTGCTGCTGTTGCATGAGGAAACTATGCCGACCCTGGACCTGCTGCCGCTGCTGCAGCTGGTGCTGGCGCACCTTGCTGCTGCTGCTGCTGCTTTGCTGGCAGCACCAACTCATGCAGTTCAAACTTCCGCAGGCACTGCGGCGCAATGGCCGCAAAGACGTTTGCTGCTGCCTCTGCATCTTCGTAGCCTGCAACTGAGGTTGGTGCGCCTGCTGCTGCAGTTGATTGAGGAAACTACGCCGACACTGGACCTGCTGCCTGGGCTGCGGCTGCTGCTGCCGCACCTTGCTGCTGCTGCTGCTGCCCCTGTGCCGGCAGCACCAGCTCATGCAGTTCAAACTTCAGCAGGCACTGCGGCGCAATGGCCGCAAATACGTTTGCTGCTGCCTCTGCATCTTCGTAACCTGCAACCGAGGTTGGTGCGCCAGCTGCTGCTGTTGCATGAGGAAACTATGCTGACCCTGGACCTGCTGCCGCTGCTGCAGCTGGTGCTGGCGCACCTTGCTGCTGCTGCTGTGCTGGCAGCACCAACTCATGCAGTTCAAACTTGCGCAGGCACTGCGGCGCAATGGCCGCAAAGACGTTTGCTGCTGCCTCTGCATCTTCGTAGCCTGCAACTGAACTTGGTGCACCTGCTGCTGCAGTTGATTGAGGAAACTTTGCTGACCCTGGACCTGCTGCCGCTGCGGCTGCTGCACCTTGCTGCCGCTGCTGCTGTGCTGGCAGCACCAACTCATGCAGTTCAAATTTCCGCAGGCACTGCGGCGCAATGGCCGCAAATACATTTGTTGCTGCCTCTGCATCTTCGTAGCCTGCAACTGAGGTTGGTGCGCCTGCTGCTGCAAGCTGCTGCATGGTGCCCTCACAATGCTTCGTCTCCCTGATTATCACCGGCTGTGGAGTGTCCAGCCTGCAACAGCAGCAAAAACAACAGTAAATGCAACAGCAATCGCAAGATATGTTGTTGAGCTGAAGCCAGTTGCGGGATGCAGTGCTGTGCCTTCCTGGTGATCAGCGGGGTGCAAGAGCAGCAGCACTCTATCAGGAAAGCAAGCAGAGACACCCGAAGCCTGCATACAAGGCTGCGCATGCATGCAGCGCTGTTTGGTGCGTGTGCAGTGCTTTGCACTTGAATAGAGTGCTGCTGCTTGTACACGCACCTGCAGAAGTGCCGCAGCTCCCTCAGCCGCACCAGGCAGCACTCTACACAAAACTTTGATCACTTTATGCAGCATTTTGTAGCCCATAGCACTGGTACAACAACTGTAAGCCCCACCTGCAGAAGTGTCGCAGCTCCCTCAGCCGCACCAGGCAGCCGTCAACGCGCAGCCAGAAGCGCATCAGCACCAGCCAGCAGCGCGGCATCACGCGCACCTGACACAGGGCAGAGGCAGCAGCACACAAGTCACGAAAAGGGATTACTAAAAGACTTCCTGCGTTCAGACCAGCCAGCAGCGCAGCATCACGCGCACCTGCAACTGGGTCAAGGCGGCAGCACAGATGTCACGAAATGCAGAATACAATACATAACTTCCTGCTTTCATACCAGCCAGCCGCGCAGCATCACGCGCACCTGCAACAGGGCAAAGGTAGCACCACAGCAGTCAGGAAAAGCGTATGGAAAGAACCATTGCGGGGCATCACGTGCACCTGCAGCACAACAACACAGGCAGCACAGCAACACACACATTGGTCACCGTCCCCTGCAGCCTCACCTTGACGGTCAGCTGGCACACGCCGTTGTCATCCAGCTCCGACTCATACAGCGGCACCTCAGCGTAGAACAGGATGGGCTCATCCTTGCTCATCAGCATGCGGCGGTCTATCTGGCTGCTGCTCGGCTGCCACTGCGGCAGCTGCTGCTGCTGCTGGGTGCTGCCGTCGGGTTCGTGGCTTGCAGGAGTAGCTGCTACTGCTGCTGCTACTTCAGCAGACGCATGTGCCGCATCCTGCTGCTGTTGCTGATGTGTTGCTTCTCCGTTGCTGCTGCTGCTAGGGAAGAACTGCGGTGGCGACCAGCTGAGGCTGCCGCCATACGACGTCGTATACGTCCAATCGTATTCCAGTACGACTGCCTGCTGCTTTTCTATCTCATGCAACCGCGCAGCCTGCCACTCCCTTGCGAGGTTCACTTTCAGTGGGGGCAGATCATCTGCCTTCCACTGCTTTAGCGCATCTAGCGCGTTGAATGATAGCACAACGCCTGATGCATCATGCCTGAGCTGCAAGCTGCTGTTGCCAAAGCATATCTCAGGCAGAGTGAGGACACCTCCGAGCTGCTCTGAGTACTGGTCCATCTGGGTGCTGCCTATGATGGGCGCTGTGCGGGCACGTACGGTCCAGCCACGCACGCTGCAGGACTCCTCATGCACACGGCTTGCAAGTGCAACCGGCTCCATGCTGCTGAGTGTAACTGATATTGCTGGTTTTCCTGCTGGTGAAGCTGCCTGCTAAGGGCTGGCAGCAGTAGCAGCACCTGGGGTGAACTGCACAGGTGCTAGAGCAGGGTTGCAGCTGCTGTGTCAATGGGAGAGACCTGGGGCTGAGGTGTTTGCGACGTGCAAGCTTTTATTACTTGTTTATGGTTGGATCACGTGCGATCTGCAGGGTACACAGCCTGCAAGACTGGGGTGCAGCAGTGCAGCACAGTAATGTTCACAGGCAGCAGCACAACACGGAAGCTCTATTAGTTCGCTGATCATGAACCAGAGACTTTCGGTACGTTACTCAGACGATGGAAGCTGCTGAAAGCGCACAAAAGCAGGATGCCTCGAGTTTGAGTTCGAGGTGTCATGTCACATGGTGCCTGGCGTGAGCCCGAGTCACCATTGGCGACATACAAGCCATAAACGAGACTTAAATTCTGGAGGACGCTTCTGATCAATTTTTGAGATCGTTGACACGACGTACTAGACACATAGTCATCTGCACCTTCTGTCCAGGCGTTCTGCGCACCCAGAATTCATCAATAGCCTCGTGTACACTGAAACGGAGCCTAGTTTGACAGACCTGACACGTAGCCACAGAGCAGCAGCACCAGCAGCAGCAAAGGCAGCAGCAGCAGCAGCATACAGAGCAGCAGCAGTCACTTGTCAGAGACATCATCGTCAGGCTGCTGCTGTGCCTAGAACAGCTAACGACCAACTTAAACTCGTGGATTTATCAGCAGGAGCGGCAGTAGCAGCAGCAGCCATGTCGCTGGTGGGGCTGCTGTCATCCATAGCGCGCACACGCCAAGTACCCAAGCGGGGATGGAAGGTGCGCTCACATCTAGCAAGAATCTTTGTGAAATAGATGATACAAAATCATAGAATATGAGTGATTCACCCCAATGGTTGTTCATAGCATGATGCGATGTGCTTAGCGGCTGTTGAGATGCGCTGCCTGTCGGTCAATTGGCAATGCACAACCAGAGCCATGGCGATGCCGTGCAGGCTCCATGACTACAGGCAATGCCTGAAAATTGATGCAGCGCTGAGCTGGTAATTAATTCCGTTGTTGTTGCCCAGCGCAGCAGTACACTAGCCAGTCTATGCATCCAGTCTGCTGACTTTTCATTCAAGTGATTGGGTCTCACCCGCATGCCCCAACTATTCTGAACAGGCACCCCTGATCATCACTGCCATAACACTACCACACCCTCACATGCTGGATCTGCCATGCTGGTCTTGATATGATCTGCAGGTGCTGACAGGCAAGCAGAAACGCGATCTCAACAAGGGCAAGGGCAGCATGAAAGCAGGCTTCATGGATAGGCTGAGCAACTTCGTAGTAGTGCCCAGCATGCTGCCACAGTACAAGGTGCCTGACTTCCCAGCTAGCTTTACACTGAAGCCGTACGTGGCACGGACGGCACCAAAGGATGGCGAGGGCAGGCGGCGATGATACAGAGCTGCAGTTTAATGTAGTGGCACATGCAGCAGCGGCAGCAGCGGCGGCAGCGGCAGCAGCGGCAGCAGCGGCAGCAGCGGCAGCAGCGGCGGCAGCGGCAGGAGTGGCAGGCAGGTTATGTACAGGCTGTTGTGCTATGCCCAGCATGCTGCCTCAGTACAAGGTGCTGGACTTCCCAGCTAGCTTTACACTGAAGCCGCATGTTGCACAAACGCCGCCAAAGGCGCATGTACAGGGCAGGCTGCACTGATGCAGCAGCGCTGGCATTGGGAACGATGTTGGTGTCTTTGGCATACAGCAGCAGACTAGCAGCAGCTGGTGATGGCGGCAGACGTGCAGTTGGCATGCGCCCTCTCTGGCGCTGGTTGCCGCAGCAGCGCCAAAGCTCGTGCGACAACAGCTTGATACTAGCGCCGTACACAATGGCAGGCTGCGGCCTGGACAGTGGCCGGCAGTAGGGTGCAGGCATGTCATTATGCCGCATATGGCATTGTAGTGTTCACGAACTTCTGCTGGTCCGATGACGCAAGTGCGCTGCAACCGGGTTGCTTGCAAGTCATGTTACCTTGGTTGACAGAGTTCCTGGTGTGCACATGTGCGGATGGTGTATTACACGCTAGTAGCATGCACTGCCAGCTGGTGTTCTTGTTTTGTTATCTGCCGGGTGTTGCCTGAACTGCAGCTGATTGACTGGCTGGAGGCACTGAAATGCACTTTAGATTGGTCCCAGTACCGCAGTGCTTCAATGTTTGGTGGAGCCTCCTTTGCTGAGCAGGCGTATGATATCATATATTGCATCGATGCAAGGCATGGCCGTGAGGCTGGCAGTGCAGTTGAAATGGCGGTTCACACTGTATCCAGGGGTGAATTACCGTGTTACATGGTGTAACACACATTCCTACAAGCATCATGCTGCCTGGGCACTGTCTGATTCCGCTGGCTGCTGCAGCATCACATGCACGTAAAATGCAACCCTTTACACTGCAGCAATGCCATCCGTGTCTGAGCTGTTGAGCTCAACGTGACAGACGCAACTTGGGTGGAGCCCACCCAAACGCACCCCGCGGATTATGCGGATCGAACATACCTCCTGATGCACAGACCTGCACAGGCCTGACACCACAGGAATTGCAGCCTGACGGTCATGGCCGCCCCTGAACAGCTGATCGCACTACGACTGGTATGCACTCGTAGGCACACCTTCAAACACCAAACTAACGTGATAACGCGCCGCGTCCTGATCAACACGCAGATGCATTGATGAATGCTGATGCTCAGAAAGCATCATGCTACGGTAGCAGCTGGCCCGCAGGCAATGGGCAGCTGCCAGCTTGGCGGGCCGTCAAATATTGCATGCGGGCCAGCTGCCTGTCAAACAAGTTTGACTCTGTGAATAAAAGCCTCACTGCCACAACGATGGCTTGAATGCGATACGGCTCTCACCGCTGCTGCTCATTCCATACATGCTGTGCATGGCAGGCCGCATCGCCATATCTTCCTCAGCACAAACCTTGTGCATAACCTACTGCTGTGTTGCCCAGACATGCAGCGCCAACCCTGCATTGGCTACCAAGCTCTGCTGTTGCTGCTGAACTTGCTCCAGAGACTGCCTCCACTGCTTCTGTCAGCTGAATGTCTGGCATGTAGCTGCTGTGGCTGCGCAAGCACGCCAGCGCAGCACTGACTGTCCTTGCTTGCACACAGTGATGCTTCCTCTGCTATGCTATTGCGCAGCCAGCGCAGCCGCAGCACTCGACACACCGCAGGCGTTGCAGTATGTCCAGTGCTGTTGTTGCCGCCATTCAAGGGTTTTTCTGCCATGCTGGTGCTACCTGGCAGCAGCAGTGGCAGCAGCAGCTGGTGCATATGTGCTCTGCAGTCCAGAGGTCACTTGCTGTCCTTGCCTCTTCGCACTGCCTCCACTGCTTCCTCTGCTAGGTCACTGTCCAATCTGCAGCAACAGCAGCAGCGGCAGCAGCAGGCTTTGAAGGTAACGTAGACCCACAGGGGTGCAAGCCGAATTGGGTTCTTAGCGGATGTGGCAGGAACTGCGTGCAAAGATCTCCTCATGCCATGTCTGCCACGTCACCACAGACGCGTGCAGCTGTTGTTTGTTGCTTACCAACACCTAGCCTGCCTCAGCATCTGTATCCAGACTGTGCGAATGTTTTGTATCAGTTGCTTTGTGCATGCATGCATCCATGCAAGCTGTTACGCAGAACCCCGGCATGTGCTGTTGTTGCTGCTGCTGCTGTTCAATGCACTCACTTGCTCTTCAGCACAGTCTCAACAACTTCTAGCTGCCTGTCATCCTCCAGCTGCTTTCCAGCCTCCTCCATCTGTGTGATCAGCTGCTCTTCTGAGATTCTGCAGTTCTGGGCATCCTCAGCAGCTGCATACACGGTCTGCATGACGCTCATTTTGGCTGAATTGCAGGTTAGGGACTGCTACTGCATCTGGCAATGGACCGAGGGTGCTTTCGGCTGCTAGTAGCCCATGCTCAGCATTGCTGGGGTTGTGCTCACTGACCTTCTGTGTTATGGCATGGTTATGCCAGACGACCCTCCGGCTTCTACCCTTGCTCACGCCTTGGAGGCTGGCGCATCTCCCGTAGTGCTAAAAGCTCCGTGTTGTTAACGGGAAGGTGGTGCTCTGCCTGCTCTGGCACACCTCTGGAAACATCGTGAACAGAGTGCCAGCTCTGGGTGTCAGGAACGTAGTTTCGGGAACGATCAATAGCAAGATTTAGTTTAGGTACCGGTGGAACAGCACAGGACAAGTGTAGGCCGGGTCGGAAGAAGGAGGGAGGAGTGACTGGGCTCGCCCCAGCAGGGCGCAGCCATGGTCTACGTCCGAGATGGTGCGTTGTTTCAATTGACGTGCCCGCTTGGGCTCAGCCTTGCAGCCTCGTGCCCATGTGCACATCAGCGCCCGGGGTCCTGCAGCTGCTGTCCCGTTCTGCAGCCTACACCCCTGCACATGTGTTCCCAGCAGCCATCGTGGCGCGAAGCTCCGTTTACACGCAGCTCCTACGTGCAGCATGCACCAAGCTGGCCAGCACCGAGCTTCAGCATCAGCAAAACACAATAGCTGCAGCAGTGCCTGTTTAGAGAGCTGGGCAAATTACCCTTTCTGCCCCAAGCAGTGCAACATAATTTGTGCTTGCACTGTCAACTGACTGAGCACGAACTGTTTGCTTTTGCTCATTACTGCCTGTGCGTGTGCTGTTGTGTCCTGCAGGCCAGGTGCTGGAGAAGCGCAGCCCTTGGCGGTTCAGCGTCATCGCTGAGCTGTTTATGGCTGCAATCAGCCTGCTGGTGATCTTGTGAGTGGCACAGCAGCGTTACCGCGTATATTTTTACTATCCTTTGATGTTGTATTGCCGGTTTCCTGTCCGCTTATGCAATGTACATGAAACTTCTTTGATTCTGACAAGCGCAGTAAACTTGCACAGCAACACCAGCTTGCAGGAAAAGCATGTATCAGCAACTCGGGAGAACCACAAACTGTGTCTGGCACCCGTCAAACAACACGGCTGGGTCAGGCACGACGTTACTACAGATATTCATAGACGAACAGGTTTTGTTATATCGCCGGTTTCCGTCCAGTTCTTGCCGTGTACATGAGACTTCTTCCCTGCTTGCAGTCGCAGTAAACTTGCCCAGCAGCACCAGCTTGCAGGACAGGCATGCATCAGCAAGCTAGCAGTATCGCAGCATGTACTTGCAGTCGCACCGGTCAAACGCAGCTGCATCAAGTACAAGCTGTTGCTGAGTTACCATGTCATTCTGTTGTTGCTGTTCCTCTCGCGCAGCTTCCAGACCATCTTTGACCCGACAGCCATCAGCACCATGCGCAGCAGCGGCGGCAGCAGCGGTGGCAACAACAGGCGGGGCGGCGGTGGCGGGAACGGTGGGGGCGGCAGCGGCAGGCGTGGCGGCAGGATCGTCGGCATGGACAGCCTGCAAGCAGACCACTGTGAGTGTGCAGCAGCTGCAGCATGATTGGCTGACATGACAGTTGTAGGCTGTGGGTACAGACAGCGTCTCAGCAGCTTGCGTCAATGTTAGATGGTATCTGCAGCAGTTGGATGCAGTTGCGTGCATTTAGAGTGGGCGTGGAGGGCCTTGCTAATGGCGGCGCGTGCCTATGAACTGGGATATTTGCAGCAGTCGGGTGCACAATGACCATCAGCCAGCAGCACTGACTGAGCTTGCTATGTGTTCCAACTGCTGTAAGCCCTTTGCTGCTGCCCCTCGTCTTGTATGTTGTGCTGCTGCAGCTGCGAAGTGCGGAGGGGGCGGCTGAGGACGCTAAGGGCACTTGACTAGCTGCCAGCTAGCACCGCAGCAGCAGCAGCTGCTGCAGCAGCAGCTGCTGCAGCAGCAGCTGCTGCACTGCAGCATCTGCCAACAGAGCACCTTGCGCAGTAGCGCTGGAACTGTGCATCTGCTGGCCCTTTGATGTGCTGCGTATGCTGTTGTGTGTTGTAAGCTGGTGGCAGCAAGTGCCTGGGCCACACGTAGGTGTGGCGGGGGCTCTAGGTTAGGAGGGAGCTGCTTTGCTAATGTGGCACCCTACAGCTGTGTGCTGGCAGTGGTAGTAATCCTGCCCAAGGATTACTACACCTGCCTGTGCGCTGATGTGGCGTGTCATGCAGCGCCCTGGAGCCTTCTATGTGTTGGTTGCAGCTCGAGCAGCTGTCCTTGCATGCGTAACGGAGCGCTGACGTGCATGCATGGCGTGCGCCAGATGTTATATCAACCTGGCGTGCACATGCATGCAGCGGTGCTTTTGCTTGCACTGGTTATGAAGCCGGCAGTTCAATGCACCTTAGTGTGCAAGCTGCACGGTGGATCTTTTTACAGTGCAGGCAGCACATGCTCTCTTTGTGGGGCGCTGCAAGTGCTTTGGATGGGTGGTGGTTGTCATGCAGAGTTGTCAGACTCTGGTGCATGTGGATTGGCTGTACCAGCTGCTGTGTTGCTTTGCCGCCTGGCGTCATGTTTGCTGTTCGCAAAGTGACAGCCAGGCAGTATGGCAGCAGCCAGCAGCTGCAGTGTAGTATGAAGCATGCAGACAGCTGCGCCTGCTTTGCTCTGCTTATGAAGCTGCCAGCATCAAGCACCTTCTATGTGCGAGCTGTACAGTGGACCCTCACAGAGCAAAGGCTGCATGGCTGGTGTCGACTTTCTCGTTTTGTGCTGTTTTGGCTATGGTGTGGTCTGTGTGACGGTGTGTGTGTGGGCGGGGTGTTGCGCTACAAAACTTTTGGATCCTTCTGTGACACCACTGCAAGACGCTTCAGCAAGCCCTTGGCAGTATGAATTGATTGACCATCAATATATATGATATGATACGGTACGAATACCTTGGCACCAGTGATCGGAACAGCAGGGACTTGCACAAGGAGAGGGATTAACATGTTATATGACGAGACAGTGCGATCCTGCTATAATATTCCGTCAATGTTGCAGCTGTCTGCAGCAGCTACTAGCGTAGTACGAGTGCGTGGCATTTGTGATGATGGTTGCAGCGGCTGGTTGAAGTGTGTGAAAACATGCGTGTGCTGCTCTCCACATGTGTGTGCAGTCATCAACATTCCAAGCACAAACGACCCTGTGCATGGCAGTGTAGGCTGCACTGCTACGCTGCAGCGTGCTGCACAGCAGCCCCTGCACAGGGTCAGTGGATGGTGTAAATGGCTGCACCGTGTACAACTGTTTGCAGCATTCAGCGGATTGCAGCTCTGCAGCTGATTTGACTGTGATAATTGGCAGCCGCCGTCTGCAGCCGCCGTGCGCAGTTGGCAGCTTTGCAGTGGGCTTTTCATCGGGTGTTGCAATGACTGGGTAACAAGAAGCCATCATGCATGTGGTTTGGATGTAAAGTGAACGGATTTAGGCGGATCCTGGACTCCAGGTGCAAGCAAAGTCATACCTCAGTGCAACTTTGCACTGGGGTAACATGATGATGATGATGAGTGCAACTTTGCACGGTGCTCATCAGCGACGTCGCTGATCACCCAATGAGAGCAAACGCACGAGCTCAGGCTGCATTGAACGTTCGTTTGTTCGCGAGCAACTGTAGGCAACAATCATGCACAGCCTGTGGCGACGGTCGGGATGAATTTTCGGCCAAGAACGAGAACTTCCACAACTGGTAACAGCTTGCGGCAGCGGCTGCAGTCACAGATCAGCTCAGCAGTAGGCGCTGCAGATGAAATATGCCATGTTGAATTATGTTGACACACTATAGTGCTAGCTAGTGACGTACTGCCACGGTGGCATAGTATATGCCTCCGTAGCCTACGTAGGCCGTCTACCGTAGGCTACGGTAGCAGCTGCTGCAGAGCAGCCCACGGGGTAAAGCCACCTCCCCCTGCACACAAGTGACCGTCACTGTGAGTCACAGTTGAACATGCGTAACACATAAGCTTGACACAAGCGTAAACTTTGTGCCTCTTGATTGGGTGACAATCCGATGTCGGACATAACACCCTTGCCAAGGGCTTAGGCTCAGCCGCTATTGAAGGCATGTGGTGCTGCACTGCGTGCCATGCGTTGAACGCATCAGGCACTGAAATCTATTTCAACCCTGACATCAAAAATCCAAGGCAAGAACCTTCAAGGGAAGGCCTCCCCGACAAACAAAATTCAGGGCAAGACACGAAATGAAGGACTTCTGGGCCCTTTATTCTCGCCAGCCAAGAGAGGTTGACGAGCTCTACACATGCAGAAAGTCGCATGCCAAGCATGAGGAACGCAGCTGCTGTATACATGTAGTGGCTACAAAATTTACCCAAAACGTCAGGCTATGTTTCAAACTCGGGGTCTTGACATGGCTGGCACAGCAGCCCAGCACTGCACCACAAACATCACAATACGTTGATCGGTGAGGCGCGGTTGCCGATGCCTAAAGGTATGGCTTACAAGGATTGATTATTATTAATACGTTGATCAGATGATGCTGTGCTCGGTTGGTAACATAACGGTGTCGATAACAGGGCACGTTGGCACAGCACGTCACAACTGAAGGGTACGACTGACACCAAAATAAGGTGTCCGACTGTGATGGAATTAAACCACAAAAACAACCTGGCCATAAACTGTGTTGTTGAGCAACCGTTGGCATGGCATGTGTTGCTTTTCCATGCATCGACAAACTTTTAGCCACTGTGGTGACTGCTGGCTGTCATGCACATCGCAGAAAGAGTAAAATCTCGCCACAGCAACACAGCAACACAGCACAGTGGCACTGCCAGTGTTTGAAACATAGATGTGTATGGTATGATGCAATTACTCAAAAAGTGACAGCCGGACACGGTATCACATATGCATGAGTTGTGCAGGGGCGCTGCAGACTCGGAAACTGCAGCACATTCATGATCAGGTCAACAACCTGGAAAATGCTACAGCGTAGCGCAGCACAGCACTCAGCACCGCGCTTCACAGATTCATTCCACCAGGATACAATACAAATACGGTGATAACACTGTTTGGTAGTACCATCCTCATCACCAATCACCCAATCAAGCCATATTGGTGGTACCATATAAGTTGTCCATGGTATAGCACAATACGAGGCTCAAGCGGCCGTGGCCAGCCATGTTCAATCTTGAAAAACGCTTGCAATGCAGAACACGACAGGTGTGGCACACATGCGCTGTCGCCGTGACACGGTAGGGCCTGCACCGCATACGCAAAGCCTGTGCCAGTGTAGCCAAGCCCTGGCTGCATGATGCACTGTGCCACGGTCATCAACACAACATGTCACTGCAATGGCTTAGCCATGCAACATCCAGTGTTGCTTGCAAAGGCTCTGAATGGCACACAGTACGCAACGTGACAGTCACTTTAGGTTGACTCGACAAGCACACCTCTTTGCATCACCTCCATCTCAACCTCAAACACCAAGCGGCAAGCCATCATGACGTCATCTAGAGAACACTCCCGGCCTTGTCACACGGGCATTGCGGCACTGCGGACAGTGTAGTGCAGGCTCTGCCGGGCCGCTGCTACAGCAGCAGCAGCAGCAGCAGCAGCAGTGCCCTTACTTCCTGTCTGGGCACAGGGCGGGGTTGAGCTCATCGCACAGCATCTTGTTCTTGATCTTGGGGTCCTGGTCCTCCTGCGGTGGTGCAGCAGCAGCAGCAGCAGCAGCGGCAGCAGCAGGCGCGGATATAGCTCAGCGAGGAGAGGACAGCTACTAGCACACATAGGACGGGTGTTTTGTGTTGGGCATGTGGCAGGGGACACACAACCGTTGTTGCATCATGTCTGCCACAAGGGTGTATGCTGGGGTTCGAGTCTGCCGCCTGGCACAAGCGCGATTTGCATCAACCGCAAGCTCCCCCTTGCGATTTTCAGCATAGATACAAGAGCAAAAGGCAAAACTGGCATCAAATGATGGTGTTTAGTGCACAGGAAGCTAGTGGCTTGATGCCGACAGCACTGTGTCAGGCAGCAGTCCATTCACACCAAAAAAAAGTTGGCACAACTTGTGCCGAAATCAGGCTGATTTTTGCACTGCTCGGAGCTCCTGTGTCAGTGCTACTGAGTAGGCGGCGCCACATGTTGGTGACAGCTTCACAGCACTGGTATAAATGTACTATATGTACTAAGCCCGGGGTTCCGAGCCCTTGGTGAATCACCAAGCCTGCAAGCTGCAGGATGACACGGAACCTACCTGCAGGTGCTTCCAGGCATCGTCCAGCAGGGGCTGCTGCACCTGAGTGCGCTCACGGGACATTGAGTCATCAGAGGAGTCGGTCCAGTCGTACTTTGGGAAAATATTGTTGGCCTGGGTTGCGAGGGCCTTCCTGCCAGGAGCAGCAGTGGCCTGCATGCAGCAGCAGCAGCAGCGTTGTCAGGCCTGACTCAAAATCAGTTCCACTACCAGCAACAACAAACGCTCAGCTCAAATAACTGAGCGCGCAAATGAGCTGAACAGCATACTTCTCAGGCGTTTCGATGCGTAAATGCATCAATACTTGAGATATCAAATGGGCTGTGCAGCTTGAGCTCACCAGCATGGTGCTGGTCCTGGCGCCCATCACAGCCACGGCCAGGCTGAACAGCAGGCCTAAGATCAAAGTCCAGCGAAGGTTGACCTTCATGATGCGTCGCGGCGAAACAACTGCGGTTTTTGGATGTCGTGTGGTTGTCGGAGTTTTGAAGTGGGTGATATTCGTGCTGAATATATATCATACGTCAGATTAAACGCTTTAACAGTCTAATGATAGAATCTAGGTGGTATATGCACATGCTGTTAACCCGGTCGCTGGCACGTAGGTGACAAGCCACAGTCCGACGTTTACAGCTCAGCGTCACACCGCATCGCCGCACAGCTATCTGGGCACCCCAAAAACCACAAAAATGGGCAGCAATCGCACGCTGGAACTTCCGGCTCCACAAGACACGAGTGCATGGGTGCAGCATGTCGCACGTGACATAAGACATGAAGTGTCAGAGCACTCTGCTGTAGCTCAGTCTTGCCACAGCCAATGGCAGTACCAGCGTGCCACTGCCAGTGACAGTAGAGACTGAGGGCGGCATCTCATCACGTTTATTACCTTGTGTCTGACATAGCACTGCACACCGGTCGCACTCCGTTGTCATCCTTGTAGATTGCTTGCCGTATCAAAGTGGGGTTACAAGCTACGCAGGTGTGGCCAACTTGGCCTGCAATCAGGTACTGCAAGAGCACTTCAGCAGCTGCATCTGCCAATCTCATGAGTCTTCCAGACCAAGCGAATGTTCCTCAAGCTCTCGTAGTCAGTAACACCTGCCAGCCATTCTGCCCGCAAAGCCACAGTGACACCTGACGTTCAAACACTACAAAAGATGCAAGGATAACAACATGCCGGCTGCCCCGCCACTGCAGCACCCAGCCATATGTGTGATTTCGACAAGCTGATCCCAGCATGTCCTTATATTCTCGTCTCATACCCGGTCATGTGCGAAGGCTGCTGGCACAAAAGGATTGCTGGCCAGTTGCCGGTTGCTGCATTGGCAGGGCTGCCCACAGCACTGATCAGCAGCAGCATATGCAACACCAACTTGTCATTGTGTTTGACTCAGTACAGCAAAGCAACAAAATTGGGTGCATGTCGAGGGGTGCAAAGCATTTGCTGCCACGCACTTCAAAAAGGCATTCATGAAGTGCATGGCATGCACTGCAACAATGGTGGTATTTAATTCTCTGCTTCTGGACAACATTTGGTCCTGAGCCAAACGTCCGGCACGCACTGCGTAGTACGTTTTTGCTGCTTCAAGCCATAGCTTGCAGCACAAAATATGGTTGTGCCAAGTACCTCTAGTCCAACCGAATTGTATTCCACAGCACATGTATGTTTTGGTGAAGACAGGAAATCAAATAAGACTGTCGTCGCTTTGGGATGTTCACACGCGTTAGATGTTATGCCATATGCCAGCTAAGATAGCTGTACACGGTGCATCAATGGCGAGCAGTGCCGCACTATACAAGAGACCACCCTCAGCAGGCTGACAACCTCAATGGTACTGCACAACACTTGAAGTTGCATCAGCGGCTCACATCCTGCCACGACATAGCGCTGGGTTGAGTTCGTCACACAGCAACCTGCTCTTGAATGAGGGGTCCATGTCCTCCTGCAGACCACAGCAGCAGCAGCAGCAGCAGCAGCCATTAGCTGTAGCTGGCGGCAAGCGTCAGCCCATCTTGCAGCATAGGCAAGTTAGTGTGCGGATCTCCTGTTGCTTGAATGCATCAAGCAGCTCATCCTGCTGCTGCTGCTGCTGTTTGGCAAGAGCTGTCACAGGCTGTAGCGCAGCAACTGCCCACCTGCAGATGCTTGCAGGCATCCTCCAGCAGGGGCTGCTGCACCTGAGTGTTGAACCTGGACTGAGACCTTTCAGCAGGGTCTGTCCAGTCGTACTTTACGAACAGGTGACTGGCAAGAGCCCTGCTGCCATGTGTTAAGCCCTTGACAACAGCAGCAACAGCAACAGCAGCAGCATCAGAAGCAGAGCAGCAACAACATCTCAGCTCTCACTCGTCCTATAGGATGGAAATTAATTAGTAGCAGCATACGATCAAAAAGGGTTGCAACGTATGCAGCGTGCCTGCAAGCACGCATGCATATGCTTTGCATTGAACTAGGGTTGCAGGCGCTCACCGGTGCAGGCCTGGCGCCGAGTACCGCCAAGTCCAAGCTGAGAACCAAAATCAATGCCAAGCAAAACCAAAAAGCGTACTTCATCGCTGAGCAATCTTGAGTACTCGATAGCAGCGTGTATCGCCACGATACCTTTCACGAAAGGTTGAGATGAGACTCGTGCGAGGGTATCGATGCTGCTGCAGAGCGCCTTGAAATGCCTTCTACTTTGCTATATGATTCTTTGCCTTGAAAACGAGCCTGAGCGCGCGCCGTCAACATCACCGGAAGGTCCGGAGTTTCGAATCCGAGTCAGCAGTCAGCAGTCAGTCATCAGCACCGCGCTGGGTCCGGCGAGCCCTGATAACTATCGCATTGAGTCCAAATAATCCCGTTGCCGGCACAGCTGATCATCGTTCAATTGCCGGTGGTCTTACGGGCAGGACCTTGATGTCTAAGAAACAGCAGTCACACCTGCCATCTAGATCTGCAGTGACACCTGCCGACTGGCAGGTTGAAGGCAACTTTGGCATGCAAGAGGCACCGGACCCGCAGCCTGCGACAGAATTCATAGCTACATCACGTATGGCAATGCTGCATGGCCATGCCACAACAGCACGCATCATGGAAGTTGTCCGACAACTTCGTCCTTGAACGACCGCCAAGCCAGCCAAGCCAAGCCAAGCCAAGCTGACTCACACAGTGCCGCTGCACACGGTATGCAGCACGCTGTGTTGGATGGATTGCAAGCCGCAGATGCACACTGTGGGTAGCACTAGCATATAAGTGCAACATGACGCCGTCATTGCTGTGGTATCTGCTCATCATCATCAAATTACCTAATCACGCCATAGCATCCACGCCGTCGGACATCGGCCTGTGGTGAACGCTGCAAGGCCAAGCAGATCAGTTGTAAGGCCAAGCAGATCAGTTGTAAGGCCAAGCAGATCAGTTGCTGGATCAGTCATCGAAACTGGCAGCAGACCATGATGCACTGCGAACAAAATGAGTATCCTCGACACCTTCTGATTGCACCCATTTCTGCGGCAGTTGCCTGCAAATCAAATGTAGCACTTGCAACATGGTTTTAACTCTCAATGGCGTTGGCCAGCAGCCGCTCTACTGCTGCTCTCACTGCCTCCTCTGGCCCCTGCTCAGCCCACGTCTTCACCCATGCCAGATCAACCCTAAACCGCTGCAGCCTGGCATGCCCAGGACTAAGACCTGCCAGCGCTTGCATTGCTGCCTCAAGCTGCAGCAGCTGGCTGGAGCCAGCTTTGAGCTGCTGACACAGCAGTATGACCAGAAACAACTCCCCTGAGTCCAGCAGGCCTGCATCGTCCTGAGGTACCATTGCTGCTGCTGCTTCTGCTGCTGCTGCTGGTGGTGATGGTTGCTCTACTGCTGCACCAGAAGCAACGCCTGCTTCAGCAGCTGCGCTACTGAAACCTGCCTCTGCAACTGCTGCTTCTACAAGCAAGATGTGCAGCTGGAAGACCGCCCAGCAGCAGCATTGCCCAGAGAGCTTGCTGGCTCGCTGAGTGCTGCTGCTGGTGCTGGTGGTGCGTGGACAGACCACTGCTGCAGCAGCGCCCGCATCATCTGGCACAGGAGCTGCGGAGGTGCTGGTGGCAGCTTGGGCTGCTGCTGCTGCTGCTGCTCGCTGAGCAGTGAACCCAGTGCAACATCTGTGCCAGATGCTGCAGGGCCTGGAGCAGCCGCAGCAGCAGCAGCAGCAGTATGTGAAGCTGGTAGCTGCATGACGGGCACTGCAGGGGATGCTGAGGGCTGCTGTTGCAAGGTGCCTGTCATGTCGTGTGGTGCCTGAGCCAGGCACGCTGGCACAGCACCGTCATCATGTTCCTCTTCTGCTGCTGCTGCTGCTGCAGGTACCAGCATCCCTGGCTGTGCTGTGCTGTTGCTGCTTGTCACGTCAGCTGTCATATCAGTTGGCAAGCTCCTGCCCAGTCTGTAGTGGCCGGCTGCAAGTGCAGCACGTGTGGTCACTGCTGGGGTGGCATCAGGTGCTGCTGCAGGTGCAGCAGCAGCAGCAGCAGCAGGTGCGGCCCAAGCAGGAGACATCCTTGCTGCTACGGTCTCTGCAGATAGCTGCTGCTGCTGCTGCCTGTGTCGTAAAACAACACTGTGTGCTGCCAGCGCTGTTGTAGCTGCTGTTCTTGCTGCCCTTCCAGCACGATGCTCTTGGTGCTGCTGCTGCTGCTGCTGCTGGATCTGCTCTGTGCAGTCTCCTGATGCTCCTGTCCTTGCTGCTGCCCTGGCTGCCCTCTCTGTATGCAGCTCCAGCCCCTTCACTTTGCGCTGCTCCCACTGCAGCGACATCTGCGGCTGCTGCGCTGCTGCTGGCCCCACAGCTGCCTTCACCGCTTTCAAACCCAACACTTGCAGCACACTCGACAGGTACTCGCTGGCCGGCAGTTCCGGCCTATCTCTCAAGCCTTGGATCAGCAGATCTGGCTGTGTTAGCAGTGCTGGCACGTCTGTGCAGCCACCTGCTAGATCTGACCATAGCTGAAAGGGTTGCATCAGCTGCTCAGCTGCTGCTTCAGCTGCTGCTTCTCCTGCTGCTTCGTCCAAGTTATGTAGTTGCTGCCGCAGCTGCTGCAAGCTTAGGGTGTTGGTGAAGGCTGCGGTCCTCTGCTGGTGCTGGTGCTGCTGCTGCTGCCACTGCTGAAGCTGCTGCAAGCTGTGCATGATGTTGTTGGCAGTGCATCCCTGCTGCTGCTGCTGCTGATGGTGGTGCAGGTTGGTTGGATCCAGCTGCTGCAAGCTCAGGGTGTTGATGTTGGCTGTGCTTCCCTGCAAGTGCTGCTGCTGGCCGCGCAGGCTGATCATCACATGTGCAGTGTTACACTGCTGCTGCTGCTGCTGCTGCTGGTGCTGCTGCTGCAGCTGCGGGTAGAGCTGCAAGTCACAACTCATGTTTGGCATACCACGCTGCTGCTGCTGCTGCTGCTGCTGCAGTTTGGCAGCTGCGCTCGCAGCTGCAACAGCCAGCGTCCCCGCTGCAGTGCCTACTGCTGCCTGCTCAGCTGGCGTTGCTGCTGCTGCCCCCTCATCATTGAACAGCAGTGCTGCTGCTGCCGCCGCCACCTTTAACAGCTCGATTGCTGAGGCTCCCAACATGTCCACAATGGCTCTGCTCTGCAGGGCTGACAGTGCGTAGGCAGTGCATGCTTCTGACTGCAGGGTTCCAAGGTTGCTGGGGTTGCTGAGGAAGTGTAGTGCGCGCTGCAATGAGGATGTAGGTGGCTGCTGCTGCTGCTGCTGCTGCTGCCAGTGTTGCTGCTGGTGCTGATGCTGGAAAGATGAACAAGCGACATCAGCAGCAGCACCTGCTTGTACTGCTGCCTCTGCGGCTGCTCCTGCTGCTGCCGCTGCTGCTGCTGCTGCTGCTGCTGCTGCTGCTGCTGCTGCTGCTGCGTGTGCGCCTTCTGCTGCAGCCTCTAAAGAGGTGGTTGATGGTGATGGCCGGATAACATCTAGGGTGGAGGCAGCTGCTGCTGGACCTTCCAAGGCTCCGAGTGTTATGCGGCTGCTGTGAGTTGTAGGGCACTGCCGCTTGCTGGGTTGTGGTAGCTGCTGCTGATATGTTTGCAATTCCCCAGGTGCATCTACATCAGGGTCTGAACGCTTCATTGAAGATTTGTGCGAGGTGTAGTCTGTGATCAAGGCACCCGTAGCAGTAAGTCGGTTGATCATGTGCTGTTGCAGCACCAGGTACACCGACCCAACTGGATCACAAAAGGCTTGGACTGCTGCAACATGCCTGCAACAGCATCTGCATCAATTTTAATATACTTTGAATTTGGTTGTGTCTGCCCCAGGGCCAGTGGCTGCTAGCATCCAGCTCTCTGCCATGGCTTATAATGCCTGCCCACCTACACATCCAAGTCCAAGGCAGCATGCTCTGGTTGCCATGCATATCACAGCTCTCCCCAAACAAGCCAAGCCCGAAACATAATTGTCAATGCTATGTAATTTGCTGACAAGACTGCCAGATGCCGTTCTTCCCAAGTGCTTCCTGCCGAGCAGTTTGAACTCGCGTGAAAAGGGCGCGATCCGAACTCGTGCAGGCCAAGCGCTGCACGGACTCTTGACTCTTCACGCATGAGAGCTAATTGCGTGATTGATCGGCGCACAGCCCGGGTGCACCCGCCCTCAGACACACAGGTCTCAGCAGAGACTCGAAGCGCAGGGAGTAAGAAAGCAGCACTTTACCCACTTGTCAGTCACATATTGCTCAGTTTTGTGCGTGTACATCTGCCGGCTGCACACAAGGCCTACAGTGGCCAGGCCAGCTCATCATTTGTTTGTCTTCACGCTCACCGACCTTCTGGTTTTATAATCGTGGTTGGTTTTTGTAATTAGCGTTTAGCACCGGCAAAGCAGGCTGCTACGTAGCTCGCCTTCTCGTTTGGGCTGCAGCCAACCTTGCCACCAGAATGCTGGGGCTTCATAGCACAATGGGCACAAGTAAATTGTGTTCTTAGTCTCCGGAGCGCGCCGGACACCTGCAGGCTGGCTGCAAGGGCATGCTGCGCCTCTCGGGCGTCTAGCCAGCAGCGCGTCCTGCCCTCGATGTCTGCAGCCCGTGTGTCCAACTGCCTGCCCGGTGCTTGGTGCCTGGAGCAGCACATGCCACCAAGCAGTATGCTCACGTCTGTGGGCGGGCCAGTTCCCCTGAATAGCCGTGTGGGTCGCCACAAGCAGCGCTACGCAGAAACTGGCGAGAGACTGGTGGCAGGGTGAGCTTGTGGGCAGCATCCTAGCCAGTCCAGTCTTGAATGAACCCACCTATGGTTTTACTGTGGCTACTGGAGACTTGCTCCTGCAACAGCTTGTGCAGCTATGCGAAGACTGCCTGTACAGCTGCTGTGCTGACCTGCGCGCTGTGGCTTGTCTAATTCATGCGCAGGTGCATCCCCATCAAGTATCCAGGGTCAGCCCCCACTGCAGATACAGTACAGGTCATGCTTATCAGCCGGGGCGGCAAGGGATGGGTGTTTCCAAAGGTGCGGCAGCAGCTGACCAGATCAGCACCACAGATCAGCAGCAATGGCAGCACCACCAGCCTCACCAGCCTGGAGGGTCACTGTTGTGTCACTGGAGGGTCGGGCAAGACCACTCATGCATGGCAGCACGGCAGCGTGGGTGCCTGCAGGACCGTAATGATTATGTTCCCGTGCTGCACGAGCCATGCACTTGTTCAGTCCTGCAGTAGCCACTGCGGCTGTTGCGTGTCTTGCTGACTGCTGCCTGCTGCCTGCATGGCTGCTGTTACTGCAGGGTGGCTGGGAGGATGACGAAACTGTGGAAGCAGCAGCCCAAAGGGAAACAGTGGAAGAGGCAGGCGTGCGCGGCAGCATTGAGGTGTGTGGCTGGTGCTGCTCCTCTGACAAAGCCCAGCAGCAGTACTCCAGCAGTGCAGCTGCAGCACTCGTCTGCATGGCACTTATGTGCGGTATGCCACAGGCGTTGTGGTACAGCATGGTAGCTTGCAGGAGATTGCAGCAGCAGCTACAGGCATTTGCCACCTGCCATCTTTGTGCATGGGTCTGCCTAGCGGCTATGCATGGATGCATGGGGCTCCAGCAGCTTCTGACAACAGTTCCCTTGCACCCTGCATCCGAGGTTAGTCTACCCAGCAACTGACAAGCTGCGCACACCTTGTTATCTGGGCGCTGTTGCTTGCAGGAGCCTGTGGGCACCTTCAGCTTCCGCAGCAACAAGCAGGAGCACCAGGGCAACGCACACCAGGGCCGCTGCCGAGCGCACATGTTTGTCATGCGCGTGGCAGAGGAGCTGGAGACGTGGCCCGAGTACTCAGAGCGGCGGCGATGCTGGGTGAGCAGCGGCAGCAGTGGCTGATGTACAGCAGGGATGTTGCGTGTGTGAGCTTGCAGCAGCAGTAACACAGCAGCAGCTGCTGCAGGCAGTGCAATAGCATGCAAGCAAAACAGCAGGTGCTGGAGGGATGAATGAGCCCACGGCGGCATTTACAGCACTGTGTGCAAGCATGGTTCTGCAAGGAAAGTAGCAGCATTGCAGCAGGCGTGCATACACAGCTCACGTAGGATGGCGTGCAGGCCTGGGCACTTAAGCAGCACGGTGCATTGTGTTGAGTCCTGCTGGAAGCTGACCGTCGCACTTGTTGCTGCGTGCTGTGCAGGTGCCCCTGGCTGAGGCGAGCAGCAAGTGCATGCACCAGTGGATGAGGGATGCCCTCAACACCTGGGTTGCAAACAAGGGCTGGCAGCAGCAGCTGGCAGCTGCAGCAGCAGAAGCGCAGCAGCAGCAGCTTCAGGGCTCAGACTCTGGCAGCTTATACAGCAGCAGCTGATTGTGGTGACAGGGCAGTTGTGGGAACGGATGCTGCCTTTGCTGGTTAGCTGCCTTCAGCAACAGCAGTGGCAGGTGCACGTGTTGCAAGCATATGCTTCAGCTGCAGCACATAGGCAAGGTATGCCCTTGTGCAGCAGCAACAGCAGCAGCAGCAGCAGCTATTCCTGGTGCGGAGATCTGTGCTGCCCCTGCACCACAGCAGCATGTGGCAGCAAGCATGCAGTGCGGCATTGATGCAATGTCAGACGTTCAAGCACCAGCAACAGTACCGGCTAGTGCAGTCCGGGCTACAGCTGCTGCTTGCAACACAGGACTTGCAGGCGTGGCTATTGGCAATGCAGGCGGGGAGCAGCAGTGTTGGGGACCATCATTCAGGGTCCCTTCAGTGCGTTGCTTGCTTGCGTGCTTGCAGGAGCTGGCCAGGTTGACAGCGCTATGCTTACATGGAGCTTCGGCTATCGTTCTGCATGGCGGCTGGCCTCTTGCTGCGCTGCAGCAAAACACACATGTGTTGTTGCGTGCTATTGGAGGATGTAGCAACTTTTGGCACTGTAAATGTTTGGGCAGCCCATGTGGCTCCCCAGGCGACGAGCCATGCCAGCTGCCACACACAGCTGGGTGGCTGTTAGCCAATTTTGGGTTTCTGTTATATTCTTTGTGTGGCGCTGTGTGTGCCATGTGTGGCAGCGTGCTCTATCACGTGTTATCCACATGGCTGCACCCTGGGGCAGCACAAGAGTCACATAGGTCTAGTGCGGGTGGTTTGGTGTGGGCGAAACGAACCAGATGCGTGTCAAATTGATGTGTGGCTGGTATGGTACAGCCTGTCTCCTGTCCTGCAAGTGTCAATGGGTGGCACATATGCAAGGAGGGTAAGCGGACGCATGCCTTGGGCAGGGAATGGCAGGGAGTGTGTCGAAAAATGTTGATGTGAGGGTGTGTTCAGCACACACTGGTGTGTTGTGCCTGCTGGTGTTATCACAGCCAGGGCCGGGCATGATCTGCTGCTGTGCTGATAGATGTTGATTGCAGCACGCAAGTCTTGTTAGGGCTGGTCATGGTTAGGGTCCTATCCTATTCCCGTGGTATGTCTATGCCGTCCTCTGAAGGTGTCTGGGCAGCACTGTAGTGCGTGTGTGCCCTGCAAGCATTAATGTATACTTCACTGGCGTGTGCAGCAGAGCGGTCATGCCACGTTGCGTGCGTCTGTTGCGATGTTCTTAGCATCCGATGACGAGTCGTGCTAAATTTGCTACGCTAATGCATTTGTGTATGCCGCTGGATGTGGTAATGGGTGCTGCAGCGGCATAAAATCGCTCACAGGAATGCTTGTCTTATCCTGCTCGGATGTCAAAGCAGCACACCTTGCTGGCACCCAAGTGCCAGTCATATATACCAGCTGCCATCTGGTGATGTTGGCAGTCCTTGCCTGCAGCTTCAAGCTTCACAGTGTCAGAAGTTATGTTGCAGCAACATCTGCATGAATTGTCTGTGCTCTTCTGGTGCGGCGAGCAGCGATGTGGGCAGAACACAAAGGCTGATTGGGTATGGTGTTTGTGATGCTGCAAAATCTGTGATATACAACCCAACAAGTGCATACATATCGCCGTGGCTGTAGGTTTCAGCAGGCAGCTGGTATTGATGTGTGTGTGGGCGGGATGCCCAAACTCAAGCAAGGTTTGGCTGCAGCTTGTAACCCCTTTGACGATCAGATGGATCAAGTAGTTGTTTTAAACTAAAAAAGCTTCCGGATAGTGGATCAGGCGCGATGGGATGCCTTTCCCTGGAGGCAGACTGGAGTGCAATGTCATTTGAATCGTCACATGCCATGTCAGCGGTCCACCTGCCAGGCAGCAGCTACTCGCTCGGCCCGCGGCGTAGATGAATACGCCCATACATGACGTCTGGGGTCACCTGCAAAGCAGATCATACGGATTCTAGAATAGCACGTACTGCTGTAGCGCACTATGGGGGAAAGCAGCGAGGATAGCGAGCTGCGTGCTATGCTGGACGTGGGTCTTTTTCCTGCTGATGACCTTCAAGAAGAAGAGCAAGATTACGAAGCAGACGTAGACGATGCAGCCGATGAAGATGGTACTGCTGCAGCAGTAGCTGAAGACAGCAGCTACTTTGAAGAAGAGCAGCCAGAGCAGCAGGTAGCAAAGCGGCCTCGAACAGACATAATTCCAAGCAATGAGGATGCGCCACGAGCAGCATCTGAGCAGCAGCAGGCAGGAGAGACCATCTGCCCACCCCATCCAGGCTGGTGGATGGACATGTGCATACGCTGCGGAGCAGTCAAACCTGAAGCAGCAGACTCAGCTGCTCCAGGAGGGGCAGCAGCAGCTGCAGGAACCACCGGAGGCAGTGGGTTGACCAAGATCAAGCACCTGCACCACAGGCAGGCGCTAGAGGTGGGTTGCAGGGTGTGCTGCTGTGCCGTGCTGATGGAGGTGGGAAGGTTTGGTGCTACATAGCATGCATAGCATAGGATGGCAGCAAGCAGCCCCGTAGTAGCAGTAAATCATTACACAAACACACGTGTGCTTCCTGCAAGCAGCCCAGAAATGCAGCATCGAAATACAAGCTCTTGCAGGAAAGCAAGAATGTTGTGTGGAGCTTGTTTCCTTGGACTTGCGAGCTGAAGCGAGCAGCAAGCCAGTGTGCCAGGCCGCTGTGTTATTACCTATCTCTGTACCCATTAATGCTTTAATGGAAAAGCTGGTTATCACTGGCAAGGTCTACACACAGTTCGGGGCCTACAGCTATGGGACACACACAGCAGCAGCGGTCGCATCCCGTACATATCCGTGCTAGGCTGTTTGCCAGGACTCATCTCCTGCAAACCTTGGCTGCGATGATCTCACCTCTTTGCCCACCATTGCAACTCCATCTCTACCACCCGCACCAATTGTTTGTCACCTACATGCCATTCTCTGCACGAACCCCAACATGAATTCCAGCCGAGATCAAGATCAACTCAAACCCCCTAAAACCCCATTGTCCTGCAGGTGTCTGCTGACGAGGCTGCACGCATCGCAACAGATGGCGTCAACCGGCTGCTGGCCAGCAGGCGACTCGTGCTCGTGCTTGATTTGGACCATACCCTGCTCAATACAGTCAGGGACTGTGACCTAGTAGGAGAAGAGCGCCAGCGTGCAATGCAGCAGCTGCAGAAGCAGAATACTGTGCTGCACCGACAGCACTACCAGCAGGATCCTGCAGCAGCTGAACACAGGCCCCTGCTAGCGTACAGCGCAGCAGCAGCAGCTGAAGAGCCGGCAGAGGCAGCAGATGCTGAAGCAGCCGCAACAGATGCAGCACCCACAGCAGCAGCAGCAGCAGGGTCTTCACCCAACATTAGCAGCAGCACAGGCACCAGCTACAGCGGGAATCCCTGGGAGCCCGAACCCAAGCAGCAGGAGCAGCAGCAGGCGCTGCGGCCGCGGCTGTTTCACCTAGCAGATAAGGGCCTATGGACCA
Source organism: Tetradesmus lagerheimii (assembly GCA_902809745.2). NCBI lineage: Eukaryota > Viridiplantae > Chlorophyta > Chlorophyceae > Sphaeropleales > Scenedesmaceae > Tetradesmus > Tetradesmus lagerheimii. The sequence goes on along the minus strand of CADDIJ020002600.1, from coordinate 51,902 downwards.
AGCTGAGGCCTGGTGTTGAGTCGTTCCTGTCACGTGTGTCGCAGCTGTATGAGCTGCACATTTACACGATGGGGGATAAGGGCTATGCAGGTCTCATGGCTGATCTGTTGGACCCGGAGCACAAGCTGTTTGTGGGGCGCGTGATCAGTGCGGTAAGCGTGCCGGTTAGTTTACATGCACATGTACTGCTTGCAATTCTGTGAGAAATTGGATGCGTGGCTGGTGGCCAGTATGTTTAAAGCCTAGCGCAAGCTGTCTGAACGTTATGCGTTTGGTCCGTAGGCGTAGGCCCTGAATTTGAGGAGGCACAGACCTGACCCTGCTAGGGCAGCGTCAAGCATGCAGCACTCTGGCGGGGCAGCAGCGGAAGGCTGCTGCCGCTGCTGCTGCTGCTGCTGCCTGAATGCCAAATTCCTTGCAAGGACAATCAGCCATGTCCTGCCAAACCGCTCATCAAAATTTGCCGCCTTTCTGTTTCATATGCTGCCTCTGCCGCTGGTGCTGTTGATCGTGCTGCTGCTGCTGCACAGGCTGACAGCACACGTGCTGGTATGAAGGACTTAGATGTGCTGCTGACAATATCATGCTCCTCCTGCTGCTGCTGCACAGGCTAACAGCACACGTGCTGGCATGAAGGACTTGGATGTGCTGCTGACAACATCATGCTCCTGCTGCTGCTGCTGCTGCTGCTGCACAGGCTGACAGCACACGTGCTGGCATGAAGGACCTTGATGTGCTGCTGGCTGATGAGAGCTTGGTGCTCATCTTGGACGACACAGAGCACGTGTGGGAGAAGCACAGGGCAAACCTGATCCAGGTGACCGCTAATACTGTGATATTTGACTGTGGTGTGTGTCATGCGGCTGAAACAGATGTATGTTGTCATGCTGGCTGATACTATGCTAACGGATCTGCGTTTGCTGTCAGTTTGCGTCATGTGTTTACCAACCGAACGATGTGATGATGCCTGGAGCGGGCATCCCAGCACACGCAACCGCGATGCTCCTCCTCTGTCTTCCATCTACTAGCAAGAGACTCACGCTAATGTGCTCACATGCCTTTCCCTGTGCTGTGTCATTCCTCTCCTCTGTCAGGTGGAGCGCTACCACTACTTTGGTGCCAGTGCACGGCTGTTCCACCCGGGAACCCCCAGCCCCCTAGAGCAGGCCACAGACGAGCAGCAGCAGGGAGGCGTGTTAGACCTGGCAGCCCAGCTGCTCACTCGCATCCATGAGCGCATGTTTGGGCCCGCAGAGCAGCAACAGCAGCAGCAGCAGGTTCCAGCAGAGCGGCAGCAGCAGCAAGAACAGCAACCACAGCAGCAGCAGCAGCAGCAGGTGCCTGGTCGAAGAGGCGTGCGACGGCCGCGTGCACCTGCCGATGCCAGCAGCAGCGGAGCTGCAGGGCAGCAGCAGCAGCAGCAGCAGCAGCAGGGTGGCAGCGGCAGCAGGCCGTCTACGCCTGCTGCTGCTGCTGCTCTGCCTGGCAGGGATGTGCGGGAGTGCCTGGATGCAGAGCGCAGGGGCATCCTGGCTGGCTGCCGCATTGTGTTCAGCAGGTGGGCAGTGGCTATACCTTATAGCTAGACAACGGCTGCTGCTGTTCATGCATGAAGATGTGACCAGTTGACTGTATCGGCCAGCAATCAATTCATGTACACAGTTGGCGATTGCGCAGTTTGATGTAGACTCGGGTTTCACAGAACGACCACTATCGCCTCACTGCAGCTACCACTATGAACCGTCTGTGCTGCCTTGTCGGTTGTCTGCTGGTGGTGACACTGGCAGACCAAGGGGAGCATGCAAACCGTTTCCTTTGGCTCTGCTCATGAACCCTCTCCCGTCCTCAGCTAACCGATTTCACATGGTTATATTGCCACAGGTGCTGGCCGCAGGACGCCAACCCCTCTGAGCACCCGCTGTGGCACCTGGCAGGCAACTGGATGTTTTGAGAGTTAGGCCTGCCTGATGTTGTCTTTATGCTGCCTTGCACTGCATTTCTGGCTCAGGTGCTGGCCGCAGGACCCCAACCCCTCTGACCATCGTGCACTGCCTGGCAAGCGGCTCTTCCTGCCTGATATTATGTTTTCTGCTGCACTGCAATCCCCCGCAGGTGCTGGCCGCATGACGCAAATCCTCCGAGCACCCGCTGGCGCACCTGGCAAGCAACCGGCTCTCGCAAAATTGAGGCCTGCCTGATGTTACTTCTTTGCTGCATTGTGTTGCATTCTGCTGTAGGTGCTGGCCGCAGGACGCCAACCCCTCCGAGCACCCGCGGTGGCATATGGCAGGCATTTGACTCTTCCAAAAGCTAGGCCTGCCTGAAGTTGACTTTCTGCAACTGCGCTGCGTTGCATTCTGCTGCAGGTGCTGGCCGCAGGACGCCAACCCCTCCGAGCACCCGCTGTGGCACTTGGCGCGGCGGCTGGGTGGCAGCTGCAGCATGACGTTTGAGCCTGGCGTGACAACGCATGTGGTGGTGGCACCTGACAAGCATGATGTGGGAGGCGTGCCCCTCACAGACAAGGTGGGGTTCAGGCCGCACGTGCTGTTGTTTGTTCTGCTGCATGGCGTGTGTGTCATTCTCTATAGCTGTGCTCAGCTGTAGCCCATGCAGCCAGCCATGTATATGTTTGGCAGCTGCAGCATGACATTTGAGCCTGGCATCATGATGCATGTGGTGGTGGCACCTGACAAGCATGATGTGGGAGGCGTGCCCCTCACAGACAAGGTGAGATAGCTGCACCTGCTGGTGTCTGTTCTGCTGCATGGTGCGTGTGGCTACAGCTCTGCTCAGCTGTAGCCCATGCAGCCAGCCATGTATATGTTTGGCAGCTGCAGCATGACGTTTGAGCCTGGCGTGACAACGCATGTGGTGGTGGCACCTGACAAGCATGATGTGGGAGGCGTGCCCCTCACAGACAAGGTGAGATAGCGGCACCTGCTGGTGTTTTTGTTTTGCTGCACGGCGTTTTTATCCACAGCTCTGCTACGCTACAGCCAGCGATGAATGTGTTTAGCAGCTGCAGCATGACTTCCGGCCCAAAGACTGTAACACTGTACGGTCCTCTGCCATCTTGCAGGCTGTCAACACCGCCAATTTTGCTGCCAGTTCCACCTAGCAATGTGCTCAACCAACTGTCTGCTACACTGGGCTGCTGCTTGCAATGCGTTGGTGTACGTGCAGGTGACAGCAGCGCAGCGTGTGGGCGTGCCAGTGGTGCACCCAGACTGGGTGGTTGCCTGCAAGTTCGGCTGGGCCAGGCCGCCAGAGGCAGCTTTCTCACTGCCTGGATATGCAGGCACGGGGCCGGGCGGGTTCAATGGTGGCAGCAGCAAGCTTATGGCGCTGGGCAATGCTGCTGCAGCAGCGGCAGAGCGGGAGAAACAAGCTGTAATGAAGGGCGCAGGGAGGACGCATGCTTGAGCATTACGTGTACGAGGGGGGGATAGTGCTTGTTCTTGATTGGGTGTATCCATGGTAGTAATGCCAGCAGGACGCAAGCCATGGTGTGCCACGTCACTTGGCAATCCATCTGCAGTTGATCTGCAGTTGTCAGTTCAGTGGCACATGTGGCGTCCAGCGTGTGCCTCAACAGCCAGCCAGATTAACAGTAAGGACTCAGCATTTGTGTTATTCAATTACATGCGGCATGAGGGAGCTGGGGGTGCTGCTGAAGGTGGGGTCCAGCAGAGGACTGTGCACCAGGCGTCACTGCTACCCATCTACACGGTCGCGATGACAGCATGTGCTTTGCTGCGCTGCGTTCTATGTACTAATCATGTTGTAAAATATGGAGAGTTTTGCATACATATGTGCGTGTATCGGCTGTCACGATTGCCTGTCACTCGCACACCGCACCGGAACTACCAGCAGCCCGCCATTAGCCGCAGTGGTACAAGCACTGCAAGCAGACACATAGCTCGAAGGTTGTGGTAATAGAGGTCCATATAATCAGTTCTTGGGCTGTGTATGTTCACCTTGACTCACACTCGCTAGAGCTCACTTTGTTTCAGTTCTTTGGCACTGTTTACTGAGTGATCAACTTATATAAAGCTTGTTCAAGTACCGTCAGACAAATAATAGCTGGCGATCAAGGCCATAGAACAGCAACATGGGACGAAGCAATGGCAGCAGCACAGCAGAGCTAAGAGCGCTGTGGATCCTGCTGTTGGTGGTGTGTATGCAAGTAGCGAACGGGTTTCCAGCAATCTACGTGGCTCGATATCAGAAGCAGTGCACAGACCACCCTGCTTCACACTTTGGGAAGGTGCATGATTACAACAGTGCAGTGGACAAGTGAGTGCTGCTGGGGACGGGCAGGACTGCGAACTTGATCTATATCAGCGTAAATCAACGCAGTACGCAGCTGCAGCAGCGTTGCGGCACAGCAGCAGCTGCTGCTGGGGTTGCCGCCACAAACAGCGCAGCCTGCTGCATGCTGCTGCTTGCTGCACTGCTTGCATCATCGCATGCGGTGTCCTGTTGGGCATGGAATGGTGTGCATGTGTTATGCTCAATCTCTGCATAGTGCGTAGAGTGTCTGACCGCCACAGAGCATGCTGGCTTGCAGACTTTGCATGTTGACTGCATGTTGCGGCTTGTGCTGTTGACTTTGCAGGACGGTGGCCTTTACTCTCACGAACAAGGCAAATGGCAAAGCCATCAAGCCAGCAAATGGTGTCAGCAGGATATGTTCTGGAGATGCATACCAGGTCAAGGTACGCTCAGCTTGCAGTTAGTTGCTCGCTGGTGAATGATTCAGCACTCTTCAGCTGCAGCTGCAACATGAGCAGCAGCGAGGCGGAACTAAAGCAGGAACCTTGAAACGAGCCAGGGTGTGACTGCTTCCAAGATGATGGAATATTGATATTGCATATCACCGTGGCCAGCAAGGCCAGGATGACACTCTGTGTCAACGCAGCTGCATAGCCCGCCTGTTAGTACTGAGCAATCCCATGTGACCTTGTCAAATCATGGTGTGGTGTGCTGACACGCGCTTGTGCTGTGCTATGCTATGCTTTGCTGCGATGACTGCAGCTCATGTTCGGTGAGCCGTCGCTGCGCAACTACCTGCTGACGTCCAGCCATGGCAGCTTTGTCGTGAAGTCTAATGATTGTGACGCATGGTGGTGAGTGTCTGTATTCAACACCAGCCTGATATCACCACCAACCCAGCCAGCCACCCAGCCAGCCAGCCAGCAACTGGAGCAGGCAAATTGCAGCAGCAGCAGCAGACGCAGACGCAGCAGCACATGCGCTGGAGCAGTTCTGTCCCTGCACAGCTGGTCTGTGAGCGGAATTCTAACACCATTGCACACAGCACTGGCTAGGGACAGCAAGCAACGTCAGGGTTGTCAGGTGCCTGTGGGCCTGGCCTGTACGTGCTTGTTGCATCTTATGAAGCTTCAAGAGCTAAACAGCCACATCAGAGCAAAGCAGATTCAGATCACTTGAGCAGCTCACAATCACACCCAGCAAACTTCTTGCTCTATACCACCTGTCTGCACAATCACATGCCATGCCATCACTGACATCGCTTGCTGATGTGTCTCCTGCTGCAGCCCAAACCGGGTATGCTCCTCGGCACCCACCAAGGAAGGAACTGCGCTGTTCAGCGTGCCTTGCAGCGTAGGTAAGGGATCATCTGTGCCGCTATGATTGCAAGCCGGTGGCTACCTCATTTCCCGCTAATGCTCCAATTGTTTCACTGCGCTGCTGCACAGCTGCTGCCGGCTGGTACTACAGCAGACCATGTAGCAGCTGCTGCATCGCATGCCGCAATTCCGCATGCCGCAGCTCATCCACCTAATTCCAACCGCGTCTGGCTGCCGCGTGCTCTGTGCTGCTGCCCTGCAGCTAGTGGCACAAAAGTAACGCTAAAGGTAACAACAGCAGCTGGCAGGATTCCTGCTGTGGGCTCAGCACTGCGAAGTGACAGCCTCAGCTTGATAGTAGACAGCACGTGCGGCAAGTGCAGCATAACGGAGGAGAGAGGCAGACCAAGTTTACGGGGTTGATTGTAGCACAGGTGAGCTCACGGATACAAATGGAATGTCGCATGTGTGGGGCAGGATGTTGAGCTAGCTGTTTGTGATGCTCAGGAAGACATCATGCAGGCCCATTGGTGACTGTTTGCAGCAAATGGCAGAGCCAAAGGCCAAACACCATTGTTGGTTACAATCACGCACGTGTGATATCCCAAGCCAGCCTGTACTAGCGGCATACCCTTTATATGTTGAATGCTGGAGACAACTGCCTGCTCCCTCCCCCTTCAGTTGCGTCTGCTGTCTGCGCTGCTGTTGCCTGCAGGTTTAGCGGAGTGGCACAAGTCGGCAAGCTGCTGTAAGAGCAGCGGCAGCTGGTGGTATAAGTACTGTGGCAGCAGATTGAGCAGCAATGCACATCTGCTTTCGGCTAGGCATCAGCCGCGGTGGCGCTGCAGCATTTTGGTGCAGGAACACACTGGATCTGTCGGCGTGGCAGCAGAGTTCGTTTTTTCGGCAGGTTGAAGATAGAAAGTAGTAGGGGCGCGGGGCCGATGGCGTTGATGCTATGGCTTGATTTGGTAATTTTCTGATGAGAGAGTAGTAATGGCACCGTGCCCAGTGCAGTCCCTCACCGCGCTGGTAAGTGTGTAGCAAGCAACAATTGCAAGCAAAGCACCTGCAGGTTCAACTCTGCCCAGTACGACACTGTCACACTTTTTTACAAATGCTGCCGTGAATCTTGTGCAAGAAGCAGTTGACGAGTGTGCTTTTGGCACTAGCGGACTCAGATTTTGATGGGGCAATGTAAGGCTCCCGCAACTTCCCTGCAAGACTCTTCAAGGAACGGTTCCTTTCATCACTGACTGCTGCCCACTGTCAGGCTGGTACCACATACACATGTCCTAACGCACCTCCAGATCTGCTCCTGCTCTGAAGGCTGGCGCCACTGTCCATCATCTGGCCACCTTAGGCCTGGGGCCTGGCAGTGTACACTGTACAGTGTACACTGTACAGTGTACACTGTACTGGCAGTGTACACTGCCTTGCTTGCGTGCGCAGCCTTGCGTGAGTCAGCAGCCTTGCATGCAGGGGAAGGGTGTCACTGCATGCCTTGCTGCTTCGTGCTGCTATTACTTTTACACTGTACCAGGCTGGCACATGCGCCAGTCACTGACCGGGTGCCACCCAGTGACTGGTGTCAACAGAGGTAGCCTGCAGCAAATCCTTGTAGAATATCTGTTGTTGAAGTAAGTTTGACATGTAGACGAGAGTCAGCTGTCCAGGGTGCCGGGTTCGGTGAGGAACTGCAGCAGGCCCTGGGGGAGACGAAACGCCACACATCTGCTTGGCGCCAAAGCACCGACTCGGTGGCTCCATCAAAAGCACAAGTGGCGATTCACATCTCTGTGAATACGTGTACGACGTTTCGCATCATTCAAGCCTTGTAATCGGATTTCGTGTGTATCGCTGCTGTAACACCGTGCTTCGGAACTAGCGTGGACTCGATCACCAGGCCGATTGATTCACCAAGTTACTAAAATGATCAGCTGCAAACAGAATACAAGATGTGTACAGAAGAGTGACGTGAAGACAGCACTCCAGGTGTGGGTTGATGACCTACTGTGCAACACGTGTGGCACGTCAGAGTAAACAGCACAGTACGCTGCGTTGTGTAGACAAAGCACCAGACTTTACATTCAAACCAAATTGCTTGCCATCACCCTGGCCCTTGCATGGATTCATGCTGTGCCTGTTGTCTACAGCACGCTCCCACCCAGACTACTGCAGTAGTGACTGCAGGCAGTGCACAACATGTGCAGCACCTGCGTGCCACAGCAGATATGCCTGCACAGCTGCAATTGTCAAGTTTGCAGCAAGCTCAGCCTCACGTGACACCCACCTGTCTGTCTGCTGCAGGTCGTACCAGTGCCGAGGCTGCATTCTCGTGTGCCATGCTGCAGCAGCACACGACCACAGCAGCGCTGCCGCACCATTGCAAGCGAGCCGCAGCAGTGGCCGCAATGCGCGGGAGAGGGTGGTTGCGTTTCTTGACAAGGATGAGCTGGCCACAGTGCAGCCGTCATCCGTCTGCTAGCAGCCATTGATACGATGCTGTCAGGGCCGGTGCACAGGTAAAAGGTGAGTTGCGAAGAGTTGCAAAGGCTTTCTAGCATTGTCAGTGCTATAAAAAATTTTTTGGTAACAAGGATGAGCTGCTGTCAGGGCCGGTGCACCGGTACAAGGTGAGCTGCTGCCTGGTCAACAACACATGACAGCAACATCATGCACTAGTTGTGGCTTCCCCATAACCTGCACGTCAAAATTATCAGGTCAGAGTTTGAATGACAGGCCATGCTGTCAGGGTTGGTGCACAGGTACAAGGTGAGCTGCTGCCTGCCGGTTGACGGTCAACAACATGTGACAGCAGAGTTAATGCGTAAGCTGTTGGACAGCAGCTTCACGGATTGCATAGTGGCAGCATTAGCTGTCAGCAGAGTCTCTGACGGGCTATTTCTCAGTGGAGGCAAGATAGAGATGGTGCATGCCATGCAAGTTAACTGAAGCCACTGTGCAAGACAGCGCAACTCGGTAAGTCGCTGCGGCTACGGCAGCTCAGCTGTTCTGCATCCTTAAGTGGTGGAGGCCAAGTTGCGAAAGCCTTCCAGCAATGCCAGCGCCATCATGGCGTGTAGTATGATACTACAAGTCTGGATACGTCCAGCTGCTAATAATAATCAATCCTTGTAAGCCATACCTTTTGGCATCGGCAACCGCGCCTCACCCACCGGTGAGACGGAAAGCAGACTGATTATTCTCTCTATTTTCGGTGTAAGGCGGACCACCCAGACCCTTACACCCCTTACTAAGCAGCATGTGGGATCCACCCCATACGGTGGACTGCATACCTAGCAGGGCCGGTGTGTATATAGCCACGTCCAGCTGCTGTGTTTGTTACTGTTGTTTAACACTGCAGGATAACATGCGCATCAGCGCAGGGTACGCGGAGGTGCATGTGACCAAGGCCCTCAAGCAGTGGCTGCTGCTGCATCACACAATGTTGAGGCCCAAGTTGCAACAGCCGCTTAGCAGTGTCAGTGCTGTGCACTAGAAGCCCTGACGCCTCCAGCTGCTGCGTGTGTAACGTGCAATACATACATGAATAAGCTACGCGTGGTGTGTTCACACCTCCTGCGCAACCACACCTCCTACCGTTGGTATGTGCAGGACAACATTCGCATTGGCGCAGGGTACGTGGAAGTGTGGGTGACCAAGGCTCTCAAGCAGTGGATTATGGCTCAGGGAGGGGAGCAGCTGCACAGTGCAGCAGCTGCACGGCAGCAATTGTTGCAGCCTGCGATGCAGCGGCTGCCACTGATGGATGTAGTCAGCAACATATAGGCAGGCGTGGGTATCGCATGTACACACAAGCTGTAGGCAGCTAGGCAAGATGCATGCAGACAGTTGACTGGAAGCACCAGCGCAGCATAGTAAATGCATGATCTAGCTTATGGCAGAGATGCACATTGCAAATGATACTGAGCTGCATTTGCGCTCTGTAGGCTACAGGACGGCAGCATTCAACAGGACATGTACATGCATCACACACATGCCACAATATACACATATGTGATCGACACCTGACTGACTGAACAATGATCGCTGCATGCCCTGCCTGCAGGCCAGCCCTACCACTGCAGGCGCAAGGTGGTTGGCGTGAACGACGCTGTAAGGATTGCAATGCAGAAGAGCAACCTTGCACTGGTGGCAGGATCCCTGCGCGGGGCACTGCAGGCATATGGCAAGTGGTAGAATGGCAGCTGGGTCAACGTGCTTGTGGTGAGCGTCCTGTGAACATCACATAGCCTGATGTTGTCATGTCGCTGTAGCTTTCATCTCACAAACAGAAAGTAGGAGGACGGCAAGTGGGTTAACGTGCTTGTAGTGAGCGTCTTGTATATACATAGAAAACCCTGTTGTTATCCAGTAGCTGTTGCTGGTGTCTTAGCTGCAGCAGGTGAAGTGGTGTGGACGTGCACGTTATAGTTGGCAGTCGGTGCCGGCAGCCTGCCGTGTGTGGCATAGACATCAGGCAGTAGCAGACACATTTCACCTGCAGCAGCAGCAACTACACCCTGAGGCACCGATCCACAACCGCGCTGCTGTGTACTGCTGCCGTTGTTATAGCAACAGGTACTGCTGCCATGAATTTCAACCTGCTGCTGCTGCTACTGCTGCCGTGACGTTCAACCTGCAGCTTCACTTCATCTCTGACAACAGCCAGCAGCGTATGGCCAAGGGCACTTATTGAGCGCTGGCAGAGTTTATTACCTCGTGGGTCACTCAGCGCTCTGGAGACGCAAAGCTGTATGACAGCATCACAGCACGGCAGCAGCAGAAGCAGGTTTGATCAATGAGCAACTTGTTTCCTGAAGGCATGTTGGGATGCATGCTAGGCCGATCTATTTTGTATGACACCCACTGCAACGTGGGAGCCGGGTGCTCTTGGCGTTGATTGGTGATCAGTGTGGGGTTCGACGGAAACGGTGTGGCGGCATTGCCGCTGCAAGGCTTGTGAATGAACATGGCTGAAGAAGCTGCCCGAGCAGCATCATGATGATGATTGGGAAAAGGAAGGGGGGGAGGAGGGGAAACAGGGGAAGGAGATCGTCTCTATGCAATGCCAGCGGCACCACAGTAGCACAGTCTGCTGTGCTACAGGAGAGTTGACTGCTTTGTGCAGCTGCGCTACTAGAAGTGTGTGCTGCTTTCGTGGAATTTCATTCAAATGGCCGCGGCGTTTCTTATGAGAGCTTGCATGTATTCTTGCAGAGTGCAGGTGGCAAGGTTTGCACTTCAGAACTAGATTTGAACTTGGAGTACCCAGTCTCCAGCGAACAACTTATTGAAGAGGTTGGGCTTTCTCGGGGTGTAGCAGTTGGTATTTTTTGTCATCGTTTGTGCTTGTCACAGCTCGCAGCCGCTGTCACAGCTCGCAGCCGCTGCGAGCTGAAGTTCAGCTTGCTGCAGTAATGTTGCGAGCACTGCGCAATGCTGGCACCTGGCCGGAAAGATTGGCCCCAATGCATTGTGAAACAACAACGTGAGACGTAGCCTGATGGCATCAACAAACACTCATTCAAGTTAAGCATCACGTGATACTGGATGGCGGCGCCCGCGGGCGTCCAACGCAGGCTGCTGCTGCAAAGCGTAAGACATTCCCAACAGGCCCTCAGGCTGAGGTGTGCCGCCATGCACCGTCGCAACGCTGCAGATAGCACAATGATGCCAGTGCTGCGCAAGGCAGACACCCGGTGCAGGCTGCAGCTACCCCAGCTGGCTCCCTGCACGACTCCCCGCACGCCTGTCAGCGTGAAGGCCCGCACTGGCAGATTCCGACAGCCTGGCCAGCGGCCAGAAGAAGAAGAAGAGGGGTTACATGGTGTGCACAGGCGACTACGTCGCAACGAACACCTGAAGATCTAGACTGCAAAGGACTCAACGCGGGCCATCACAGTGGGGGCTTCTTTGTCTTTGGGAAGGTAGGGGTTGGTAGGGAACCAGGGTAACTCCAGGAAATGGCCTCTGTGCGTAAGTTTCGGCATATGGCCATCATGGCATGCATTGTGGGCCGTGCGCCGACAGCGGCAGTAGGCCGACAGCAGCACAGAAAAAGGTTCAACGCCACTTATATGGCTTGTGGGTAGCTCGATGGGCAGGCAGGCCAGTTGGCCAGTGCGAAAGTCACGGCGCTATGTCGTGATCCCCAGCCTAAGCGTCCCTGCTCATTAGCGAGGCTGCTGGTGCGAGACACCGGCTCGACCCCTGCCCTCTTCTTGTTGCTTTTTGCAGGTGTCCCTGACCAGCACTCACTTCACACGCCTGGTGACCGTACTGCTAGCACTGCTCATCAGAAACGCTCACAGCCTGATGCCTGCAGAAAGTTTACAGGCTGAAGATGAGCAAAAGCCAAGTTTTCCGGCGCCTTCGGTGGTGGGCGATGCCCTTCACACGGCCGCTATGGCTGATCCGTGTCACTTTTAAATTCTTGATACGCATTGGGGACTCAGAACATGCATTAGTATACGCTGCATAGTTCATACCACTCGAAGTGGTTCATCGATCTGATCGCGGAGGCGTGTGTGAGCAAAGCTGTGTGCACTCGCTGCACAACGCAACTGACTGGGTAGCTGCTGCAGCCGCGAAATCCTCTACTAGGGTGTGTGGAAAAAGTGTGCAATGTACGCGTTACATAAAATGCTGCTGTAACACCCACTTGCTGATGGCCATGCTGCGCGGCAACCATGTCCAATTATGTTCTGGGTACTGCTGAGCAGCCGTTGCTAGACTTAAATGCTTGCGCGCGCAGCTCCAACTGCATCCTGTGGCATGGCTTGGTACCTCAAGATCTTGCATGAAGAAAGAGTCATTGCATTGCCAATGTTTGCTGAGGCATACGGCTCCCACAAATGTCAGTGAACGTGCACGCGGCCTCAGCACATTCTTGCAGTGCTGAGTCCGAGTGTTTGGGGCCGGCACTGGCCATCTGCTGGCTGCAGTCACTGCATCATGGTCCAAAGGCTGCACATGCACGGCATGCATGTGCAGCCTATGGACCATGATACGGTCAGCTCACACACTTGCAGTGAATGCAGTGATCAACGCTGTATGGTTCGTCTGCAAACTGCCACTTGATGGCTAGACGCAATCAATGGCTGGGGCATGGCATGCACAGCAACACGGCTTGGACCCCCGCATGTTCCATGCTACATGAGCTGCTCAACCTTTGAAACTCTTCCCACATCACGGCAACTCACACAAGTACCACTAGTCGGACTATAACTACCATGACCCCAGCCTACCGCGCAACACATACGCAACACATATGCAGCGCATAAAAACGCCTGGCATGGGGTCCCTGGTACCTATCTCAGACTCTGATATGATATCGACACCTGCTCGTGATGCTGTACAACAATCAGCTTGTGCACTCCGCTCACAGAGGTTATGTCGGCAGTGGGCTTGAGATACTCTAGGTAGAAGACAGTACCTATAGCACCTCAAGCTCACTGCTGCCGACATAACTCTTGTATCTCAGCTGCTCATTTCAAGGCGTAACACATGTTGCAGGATGCTCATTTCAGCTTATCAACCAGATGCAAGCGCCACAGGGGCTGTGCCAGGCAGCTGCGTTCCTGCAGGTACAGCAGCTGCTGCTGGCTGTGCAGCAGCAGCTCCAGAGCTGTTTGCTGGTGGCACAGCAGCACCAGCAGCTGCAGCACTTGCATTGCCAGCTGGCGCTGCTGCTGCTGCTGCTGCTGCTGGTGCTGCTGCCGCTGGCTGCTGCGTGATGTTGCTGGGCAGACCATTGTTCAGAATCTCAGCTGTCATAGGTCCCAGAGGTTTTGCCTTCGCCTCCAAACCCTGGACCTCACTGGCTGGCAGATCTGGTGAGTTGCCTCGCACTGTTACTGGGCCATACACTGCTGCATTGTTTGAACCAAGGCCTGCGAGTGAGGCGAGCTTAGGGTTGTTTTCGATGTAGACATCGGCTCCGCGGAAAGCACCAACACTGCGGAGTATGGTAGTGAGGTCTGCGAGTGTAGTGAGCTCTGCATTGCCACGGATGATGAGGTCCTGGCCAACGGTCTGTAGGTTGCCGAGACCCTATAGCAATGATTTGTGCAAGTGCAAACAGCAGCAGCAGCAGCAGGTCTGTCGCAGGTCAGTTGCAGGTTGCGAAATGATGGACACGAGTTGACCAAACATCATGCCTAGCAGCACGCACCTGAACCGATTATATATACAGCCTGTGACTGCTGGCAGGACCGTGCTTTCACTTCCTGTGGATGTGCAGCATGATTTCGCCAAAGATCGGATGCGGAATGCTTTTGCGCGTACGTCCTAACGCGCAGGCGTAGTATGCCGCCACGCACCTCCAGGCTGGTGAGCCGTGGGTTGTATGAGATGGGCATCAGCACGCCACAGAGCAGCAACTAATGCAGGGGCTGATGAGTCAACAGCACAAGTACTACCTGTGACAGCGATGAGTGTTCATTTCAAACAATGCACTGCTTTCAACGCATTGCAGAGATTGAAATGAAAACTCATCTCTGTACATGGCATGTAGGATACTATTCAATCGTAAGCACATACTGCAATGGCATCACGGACACCAGGCCCTCCACGCACCTCTAGGGTGGTGACCCGCGGGTTATACGAGATGGACATCAGCACGCCAACACTGCGCAGGTTGTCTGCAGTAACAGCAGGGCAGGGCACAGCAGCAGCAGCAGCAGAACGTGAGGACACACTGTCGGTGCGTAAGGATGCGGCATTTCAAATAGTATGCTGGTGCAGCCTTGCTGAGTTGCAACCCGTTTGCTTCAACTCTAAGATATATCCTGTGCTCAAGAGGTGCCGCGCCGTCTGGTTGTGCCTTACAACGGAAAGGCACGACACCTCTTGACCACAGAATACAACTACAGTGCAATCACTTGGGCCTTTGATGGATGCTGGCAGCACGGCTGCGTTCAACGGGCCATTTGCGCCAAACCACTCAGCAGACCCCCGGGCCTGCAGCACGGCCAAAGGCAGCAAGTCACGCAGTAACACTACTGGAAAACACAAACTCAGATGCACTCACTCAGTCCGGTGAGTGACGTCAGCAGCCCGTTTGCGCCCACCACCAGGTTGAGCCCCACCTCCTGCAGCGCTGCCAGCCCCGTCAGGTCAGGCAGTGAGCCCAGCAGATACAGCTGCAGGTCACCAGGCACACGGGTGATACGCGCAAAGCCGTCCAGGTCTTGCACGGCCGGACAGTCGTTGGCAACAATGCTGATGCCTGCACACAAGCAGCAGCAGCAGCAGAAAAAGAAACCGTCAAAAGTAGAAAATGAGCCCAGCAGGTACAGCTGCAGGTCGCCAGGCACGCGCGTGATACGCGCAAAGCCGTCCAGGTCTTGCACGGCCGGACAGTCGTTGGCAGCAATGCTGATGCCTGGACACAAGCAGCAGCAGCAGCAGAAAAAGAAACCTTCAAAAGTAGA
This sequence comes from Tetradesmus lagerheimii, assembly GCA_902809745.2. Lineage (NCBI taxonomy): Eukaryota > Viridiplantae > Chlorophyta > Chlorophyceae > Sphaeropleales > Scenedesmaceae > Tetradesmus > Tetradesmus lagerheimii. Next base: position 36,865 of record CADDIJ020002600.1, on the reverse strand, counting down.
AAATGAGCCCAGCAGGTACAGCTGCAGGTCACCAGGCACACGGGTGATGCGTGCAAAACCGTCCAGGTCTTGCAGGGCTGGACAGTCGTTGGCCAAAATGCTGATGCCTGCATGTCAGCAGCAGCAGTAGCAGCAGCAGCAAAAGAAGATGTGAAAGTGAGGCCAGCAGGTACAGTTGCAGGTCGCCAGCAATGCGAGTGATGTGTGCAAAGCCATCCAGGTCTTGCAGGGCCGGGCAGTCGTTAGCGACAATGCTGATGCCTGCACGCAAGCAGAAGCAGCAGCAGCACCCGCAGCAGCAGCAGCAGCAGCAGCGGCGGCGGCGGCAGCAGCAGCAGAAGAAGATGTGAAAACGAGCCCAGCAGATACAGCTGCAGGTTGCCAGGCACGCGCGTGATGCGCGCAAAGCCGTCCAGGTCTTGCGGCGCTGGGCAATTGTTGGCTACAGTGCTGATGCCTGCACACAAAGAACAGCAGCAGCCGCTGCTGAGCAGGGAAGTCAATGAGCAGCAGCAGAGGTGGGTGTTGGTGTGAAGGTGATATGTGGATGCCACATCAGCAGGCACGCGAGTGATGCGTGCAAAGCCGTCCAGGTCTTGCAGGGCCGGACAGTCATTGGCCACAATGCTGATGCCTGCACAAAAGCAGCAGCAGCAGCAGCAGCAGCAGAACAAGATGTGAAATTGAGCCTAGCAGGTACAGCTGCAGGTCGCCAGGCACACGCGTGATGCGTGCAAAGCCGTCCAGGTCTTGCGGCGCTGGGCAATTGTTGGCGACAATGCTGATGCCTGCACACAAGCAGCAGTAGCAGCAGCAGCATTGGCATGGGCAGCCATCACACGTAGTATGATTGCTGGCATCAATCACGATTCATTTGTCAATAGGCACACGAGCACTGCTGAGCATTCAAGGCTTATATCCTTCAAGGGTCTACCTACCCAGCAGGCAACACGAGTGATGCCATCATGTCATCGGTGGGCCATCAAAAGCACCAGCATCAGCAGAAGCAGCAGGAAACGTTGCAAAAACATAAAAAAACAGGAGTCTGCAGGAAAGAACAGCCTGCCATGCTCAGCATGGCCTCCGCTGTGCCTGACATGCTCAGCAGCCTGACATGTCTGTGTCTAGACAGGCAGAATACAGGCCATGACACGCTGCAGTGCCATCCTGGGGCAACATGTGCAATGCTGGTGCCTGCATGGACTCCAAGCCCCGGGTGGCTCACGTAAACAACCCACTAGAAGTCATATGAGAGAGGTTAGTTACATGTGGGTCCAGTCACCATCTTAGATGGTATGGATATCATATCATGATCTGACTGCATCCGACCATAACAAGCAGCACTGTGCACTGTGAACTTGCGGCAAAAGAGTCCCGGCTGCGTCTCAGCTGCATTACCCTCACCGACTGCTGTGAAGTTGGTCAGAGCCCGTGTGCTGGCAAGGCGTGGCAGGTTGTGCAGCAGCAGCTCGCCATTTGTTGACACTAAGCTTCCTAGTCCGTTGAGGCTGGTGAGTGAGGCCAAGTTGCGCAGTGTGATGTCGCCTTCAATCACTTGCATTGCCTGCGCACGCAGAAGGAGAAAGCGAGCAGCACATTTTTCTCATGCCAGGTGTGACATGACAGCTGCTGTGCGCTGCCCCATGTTGTGGTATGTCACAAGGCGCCAGCGCATTGCAGGAATAAAACCTGGAGCTGGCCGCGTTGCTGCATATCATAGAGCTGTGCAACATGCAGCCCTCCACTGGCATGGAATGCCAGGCATTGTGGGCCACAAGAGCGAGCTACCTTTGAAGAAGCTCCCAGATGGATACTATCCATGGTAAGGCTTACCTGCAAACCGTTGAGGTCCTGCAGCAGCGGGTTCTCATCCAGCCACAGCTTGCCGTACATCTGCGTGACAGGCCCCAGGCCACTCAGGCTGGCCAGCGCAGGGTTGTCCCAGGCCACAAAGTCACCTTGCAGCACGCTGAGCTGGGACAGCGCGCCAATGTTCTCCAGCCGCGTGTGCGCGATGTTGAGGCCGCCCACTTGCTGCAAGCATAACATACATAGAAGCAAGGCAGCAGTAGCAGCAGCGGGGAGGGAAGCGTGTGAGGGATTTGTAGGGAATGTTCTGCAGCCGGGTGTGAGCTATGTTGAAGCTGCCCACTTGCTGCAAGCAGCCAGGCAGAAATAACAGCAGGCAGTGGAGCGTTTGGACGGTCAGTGCGCATACAGGACTGCAGGCATTTACTGCTGCAGTATCTATCTGAGGTGCACAACACCAGTTGATGCTGCAGACTGCCATTGCCAGTGCTGCTAGTGCAGCGTAAAACATTTGGTGAATGGTTGACGAGTCCTGCCATCAACTTGACTGCCAGTGTCCTGAGGAACAGCAAATCATTTACCAGACAATTTACTCTGAGAGTACTACTCACAAGCATGATGCTCTAAGGCTGGACAGCTTGCTGACATAGCCAACCAGCGCCGCTCCTGCTGCTGCTGCTGCTGCTGCAGCCAACAAATCAACACCACATCATCCATGCAGAACCCGCATCAGCACATATTTTAACCAGAATGTTACTGCCTTCTTTGAGTGCTGTACTCTACTGCTTGCAACCAACACCGTGCTAGCGGCTATCCAACACCAGCCGTGCCTTGAAAGGCAACATACAAGCAGCTTCCCCACCTGCAAACTTTCTAGGCCCGCCAGACTTGTCAGCAACGCATTCGTGCGGCCGTAGATGTACAACGGCCCCTCTGACTGCTCTACTCTGCCGGTTACAACCAGTGACCGTTCAACAGGGTGAGGTACAAGCAGTGCTCTGGAAAGCAACACACAACCAGCCTGCTGTATGATCCCCACCTGCAAACTCTCCAGGCCCGCCAAACTCGTCAGCGAGGCATTCGCCCGGCCGTAAATATACAGCGGTCCCACAATGCTGCGAACCCTCGACAGCGCTGAAAGGTTCGGGATAGTTCCATCATCAATGATGGCGAGCCCACCACGCACGGTGCTGAGTGTCCTGATGCATGCAGCTGGGTCTGTCAGGGAGATGAGTTCGACCTTTGCGGGATCGACGCTGAGCTGCACATTCCTGTCGTCGCCGCCAGTGACTGTGGTGCCTCTGTTGGAAGCGACCTGCACGTGAGGGCGCACATGGATAAGCAACGCAGACGTGGAGGATAAACATTTCTGAGGCAGTGGCGCGGGCGGAGCAATGTTATAGTGTGGAAGGCCAATGATGGCATGCTCAGCAGCTTGAAGCAGCCATGTAGGTGCAGGCGTCATCCCTATGAGGCAGGAATGGCCACATTGTGGATACTACGTAGAGGAGCTCTGTACGTTGCCACCGAGACTGAGGTGCCTCTGATCATCAGAAGACGTTGCAACATCAAAGCGCAGGGAATCAATGTATGCAAGCATGTGCATGCCCGATCACAGTTGACACAAAGAGGGAGCACTGCTCAGCAGAGCATTGTGTTTGCAACTATATAATCAAGCTTGCCACCACTGGGCGATAGAGCACACTACTCTCGTAGATGTCACCTGGCATACCTCATTACAACCCAAGACATCATGCAATCTGTCTGGGGCAGTAATGGGGTGCGCCAGGTGACATCTTCTGTCGGAAACAAAATGCAACAACCTGGGTTATGCTTCAGTCATCAACACAATGCGCCCTTTTTTTGGCAAGAGCATTTGCATGTGCGTGATGGCAGTGCAGCAACTCAGCAGACACAGGTGGGCGCACAAAGTGCAGCAGGGCCGAGTGTGGCTTCAAAACATTGATGGCTTTGCCGCATGTGGTGAAAGACACAACATGCGGCATGGACATCAGCAAGCGCACATTGCAGTGAGGCCGCATGACGGTCCAGCAACCAGCAACAGCAGGATAACACAACTATAGCCAGGCTGCAGCAGCTGAGGCGTCCACCACTTGAAATTGGCATCGCCATGGTGTAGGCGTCAGCTGCTGCAGCCTGTGGCAACACGCGGTGCATGCCTTAGCATCAGCAACTGCAAGCGCACAATGCCATGTGGTGCAGACTGAGCAAAGCTGGGTCGCCACAACAGTTGAACGCGGCAGCTGAAGTCTGCTACAAGCAAGCAGACGCATAACTCAAACTTTATGTGAGTGCAGCAGGATGAGTGCAGAGCAACCTCCCCAACTCCCGTGCACATTCTACCGCCTCGGCTTGCGCAGCGATGTATGTGTCAAGCAGGTATCGTGCTCTTTGACCTCTGTTGAACTATTACGGTCACTGAAGGCTGCCGTACAGTAACAGAGGACAATGCTGCCCGACCCTGGCCGTGTGTGCTGCAGGCTAATTGCAAACCAAATGCACGCAGCAGCACTCACGTCAATCTTGGTGAGTGGTGATTCCATGTTGTCAAGCAGATCGTCAATGTTGCTGGGAGGAGTGGTGCCGTATGCGATCACCAGTGGCTTGCCAGCACCTGCAGCAGCAGCAGCAGCAGAGCCAGGGTGTAAGCAACATGCTGGTGGCTGCACTAGTAGAAGATGCTTCACGGCAGCCAAGCAAGCAGCATGCGCAAGCTCAACCCAGCAGCGCAGCAAGTTGTCTGTCGCACACTGTACAAGAAGTAAAGATTGCGCTCAGCGCCCTTACCCACTCGTATTCAACAAGTTGTCCTTTACACAATCCACTGTCGACACAATCAACAAGTCCATCTTACGATTGTGTAAAGGACCATTCGAGTGGGTAAGGGAGGCTAGGCGCTGCTGCATGTTTTGATTGTGCATTCCAGGGGATGCTAGTACAGCTGCTGCACTGGGTACAACATATTCCTGACAGATCCGCTGCCTTATCCCAATCAATGACCATGATCTGGCACAGCAGTTCTGCTGCCGGAGCCATGGAGCAGCAGCAGCCACTCACATCCTGCAAAGCCTCCGCCCCAGCCCTGCTGCAGCTGCCTGTGTCGATGAGTATCGAGCTGAAGTGTTGGCACGAGCCCAGCACTGGTGCATGCACCATGCCTACAGTCAACGCCTGCTGCGTCTATTGCTGCAGCTGCTTGCGATGCGAACAAGAGCCAACATCCTGCAAGCAATAGCAGCAGCTGCACATGTAGTTGCGATCGTCTCATGGCTGTGTTTAGGAGCTGTGGTTTGTTGACAAGCAGATCGAAGGCTTCGCCGACTATACGCGTTGAGAGCTTGCACGCAGCAGCAGACTTTCAGCTTGGAGGTGTGGCTCGGTACTTGCAGGAGCTCCGCGAGCACACTTACATCGCGTGCAACCAGCTTCACGCAGACAGACAACAGGTCACCAACTGCCGCTGCACCAACCTAGGGCGTTTGCTGACAGTTACATTGGACTCTCCTCTTGTTGTCGGTCGCAACGAATTTGATATATCATAAAAAGAAGTGTTGCAGCAACAAAAGAATGATTTCTACATTGGGTGGGCTTCGTCCGCTGGCAGGTGCTGCAACTGTCGCAGACAGGATCCAAGGTCCCGTCGGAGTGACCAGTCTGTGCAGCAGAAGGTGAACAAAGAGTTTATGACAGAAAGAAACGTTTGAAAGCGCAAAATTCGGCAGCTGAGGTTAGGGTGCGGATCACAATGGTATTGCTGGGTGTAAGCTGAAGGACACGCTACATCGGTGTTTCTGGCGCGACTAGCCATTCTCGGTCTTTCTGAATGCTTTATGATTGCTTAATGCACCGAGTTGCACATCAGATGTAGCTGAGAGTTGTCATGCAGTGCATCCCGCCAAACGCAGGCATTGCAGCGGATCTTTGGTGTTCGCATTACGATCATGGCAGGGTCACTTACATGTCAGACATTGTTACATTGGACGTGGTAGCTTGTGCAGTTCTCGCTACAGGCACATGCACGATGACGAGCGCCTCCTGCACGTGCTGTACCAGCCACAGAAGAACAGCAGCCACACGCCGTTCCGATGCTTTGAAACGACCGCTATATAAGCTTCGAACGTAGCCAAAATGCTTGTCCCCACCACGCCGTTCAAATCCACATCATCATCAGTATGCAGTCAGTCAAGCAAACCCTGGTTTTGGCCTGCTTCCTTGCCGCAGCAGTTGCTGCTGCAGCAGCACCAACAGCTGCAGCAGCTGAGTATGCATCACTTGCTGAAGCTGTCACTGCTGCCAGTTCCACCAACAACCTCTCCATCTTGATGGAAGCTGTTCAGGTAAGCCCGATTGCCGTGCTCGCAAGGCCGAAACTTGGCTGGGCCGGGTTGCGCAGTAGTCGACAAGGCTGCATGCTGTCCACGCTGCTGCGGATCACCATTCTACTTTGAGGCTGACGTTGACCATCTTGATGCAGTCTGCAAGTGGCCATCGAAACCTTAGCACTTGTCAAGTTCCTCCTGAACCTGCTGCTGCTGCTGCCACTGGTACTGCTGCTGATTTGCTTATGCCGTCATCCCTCTTGCTGCAGGCTGCTGGTGTTGGCAGCGCCCTGCAGCCCGACACTGCCTGGACCATCCTGGCACCAACTGACGAGGCCTTCACGGCCAGGCTGCAGGCTGCACTGGGCATCACCCCACAGCAGCTGCTAGAGGAGGCTAACAGGGAGACACTCGTCAAGGTGGGTGCTGGTGAATGGCGGTTTTGTTCTGCACAGGCTGCGGCCTAATTGGGTGCCACAGTGTGACACTGCAAGGGGGCGTGGGGCAGCAGCACTGCTACTTTGTGCCACAGCAGCTACGCCACGGCACTGCTATTTATTGTTGGTCAAACCACAGTAAGCTGCAGCTGTCTGTAGCTTTGACTTCATACATTGGCTTGCGTCAGGGCTTAGCGCTTCGCATGTCACGCAAGATCGCATGTTGCCCTCCTCAATTCAGCAGCACATGTTTGACACAGTCATCTGCTACAATGGCTCACCTCAGCCGTATATTGCTGCTGTCCACCCACTCCTGCACGCATGTCCTGCAGGTGCTGTCCTACCACGTCATTCCCAGCGGTGCTGTCCTGAGCAGCCAGCTGCAGAATGGCCAGCAGGTGCCCACTGCCCTTGCTGGCGCTGGCCCCCTGACCGTTAGCCTGCAGGGTGGCAGTGTGAGCTTCCAGGGCGCTGGCAGCAGTGCAACTGTGGTTGCTGCTGACATCAAGGCTGGCATGAGTGTGGTGCATGTTGTGGATGATGTGCTGCTGCCCGCTGGTGTTGGCAGTGCTGAAGAGGCCGCTGCACCTACCTCTGGTTAGGATGGTTGAGGATGCAAGGCTTGCTGCTGTTTGGATGCAGCTTGCTCTGAGACTGATATGATAGGCTTTTTGTACCTGTTCTGCATTGTGCTGCTTGTTTGTCGCATGCCATGTAAGGCATGTGGCTGCACTGTATCATCTCTTTGGCTGTGAATAACTGGCCATGACAGTGCCAGGATGTGTCTCGGCATGGCTGATAGGTGAACCGATGCATATTGCTGATCTGTGTACATCTGAACTTGCATACTATGTCGTAGCACAGTATGTCAGCATGGCTGTGCAGCCACTGCATTGTTGTGTCAGGTTGCCAGGGTCTGCTGTAGAAGTCACTGCTGTCACTAGTGTGTGGAGGTCCCAATTTGTAACAGCAGGCCTCTTTCTTGCATGTATTCTGCTGTAGCAGGCGCACTTGTAACAGCAAACGCTGTATTCTGATTCATCGGTTGGGGGTGTTACACGGGGGGTGGGGTGCCGTGTAAGGCAGGGCCGCGGTGATACTATTGGTTACATGTATTCTGCTGCAGCAGGCCGGCCTGGTAATAGCAAATGCTGTACGTAGACAGATGACACTGTTGGTTGAAACAGTAAAATTAGACTTGAGGAGTGCTGCACACAACAGAGTGGTAAGTGAGGTAGGTTGACGCCAGCAGTACTGCAATTTACGGACGGGTGCAGCCAAGTCAAACACAACAGCTACACGCGAATTTGAGCCCGAATTTGTGAAGTGGCTCTGTTGAACGCGGGATATGGCTGTTTCAACGAAGCACTGGTCTGCTTGCAACATCAGCAGTACAGCAGTACCTGTCCCGCCTTGGAACGTCGAACTTTGCAGTCAGATCATTTGCAGACTGATAGGACACGTTCAAAAATACTTTTGGAATCATAAAGGTTGTTCAGGTCAGGTAAACACGACGCATGTGTTCCTTGGACCAGGAGTAATGCCGCCGCACGCATATGCGGGCATAGGGCGACACGAACTACGCTTGGCCATAACGCGCTATACACACGCGTCCCACATAGCATTTACAGCACTTCAGGTTCCGATCGTTTCTTTCAAGCGTGTTCAGCATAGCAGTCCAGTTCCCGCCAAGCCAAGCATGTTGAGCCAACACCAAGCCATGATGAGCTTGCTTGTTGTCTGCCTCTTGGCAGCAGCATGCAGTGCAAACGCAGCAAACAAAACTGAGCACGCCACAATAGCTGATGCGCTTAAAGATGTGAACTTGACCATTCTGCAGGCAGCTGTGCAGGTGATCTTGCATGGGCCACCTCAGCCCGCTGCACATCTTGCCAGCAAAACATTCCTGGGCAAAACAATATGCATGCATCTCATGCATAAGCAAGCACACCAGTTCAGCTGAGTCTACTTATTAAATGTACACAGCGTCAGTGTGCTGCAACATCACGCCATGTGCCGAAAACAGTTCTGCTGCTGCTGCTGCTGCTGCTGCTGTTGACTGCAACCAGGCTTCTGGCTTGGATGTCACCAAGCCTGAGGTAGCCTGGACCATCCTCGCGCCAACAGACTACGCCTTCACTGACCGCCTCAACAAGACGCTCGGTATCACCCCTGCTCAGCTGCTGACGCCAGCCAATAGGCCGCTGCTGGTGCAGGTGGGTGCACAACCTGTTTGAAACAGGTGCAGCACCTTGAAGCGACACTGTCAAATTCACAACGGTTTTCACACAGCATGCAAACCTCCAAGCAGGGCTACAGTGTATGGTTTGTCAGGCTGCCCTTGCTGCTAGATTTCCCCGCAGAGCGGTTGCCAGCTGCGGCAGCAGTGTTCAGCTACCAGCTTGTTGGCAAAGATTCCACCCGGTGTACAGAGACTGTACACCAGGGCTGCCAGAGCCATTGGCATAGCTGGCAGCTACCATTGACAAATTTCAACACTCAATGTCGCTGATCTATTATCTTCCACCTCTTTCTGTGTACCAGGTGCTGTCCTATCACATCATCCCAAGCGCTGCTGTCCTCAAAAAACAGCTCAAGGACTGCGACGCAGTGCCAACAGCCCTGCCCAACTCCAAGCCCCTGACTGTTCGCGTTCGTCACAACAAGGTCGACTTTGAGGGCGCAACAAACGATGCACGTGTGCAGCATGCTGACATCACGGCTGGCGCTAGTGTGGTGCACATTGTGGATGATGTGCTGCTGCCTGCAAGGGGTGATGAGAAGAAGCAGGAGGCGCGTGCGTATGCAAGGCTGGACAATGCGCTGGAGGCAGCAAACTTGAACACCCTGGCTGCCGCCATTGAGGTATGCAGAGGCCGCAACTCATGATGACTAACTCACTGACATCAGCAATGCAACAGACTTGCATGGGGATACCTTCCAGTGACATGTTTGCCTTGCCTGCTGAAACATTGATAGCGTAACAATCTTGTTCTTACACTGAGGCTGGCAACTTTGCTGCTGCTGCTGCTGCTGCTGAAATGTTGCTGCTGCTGTGCGCTGTGGTGCGCTAGGTGTCTGGCCTCACGCTGCGAACCCAACACAAGTTCACCATCCTGGCGCCATCGGACCACGCCTTCACCAGCCGGCTAAAGCAGTCGCTGAACATGACGGCACAAGAGCTGCTCAAGCCTGAGAACAGGGGCACACTGGTCAAGGTGGGTGTGGGACGGTGCTACTAGGTATTGTCTTATCTCACATAAAACAGCTACATGTGATGCTGTCAAGGTATAACCTGCAACATGACGGCCAAGAGCTGTCTGTACTGTCATGCACTGCTCTTGGTGAACGCTCAAGTTGTACTTGTCGCAGCTGCACTGCAGCAAAGTTTGCAGCAAGCCTTGCTGGCATCACCAGTCATCAGCCGTGTCACTTAGCGCAGACCGTCTGGCATTGCATCTGTTGTTTACCAATGGCATAAACATTTGCTGTGGCACTGCAGGTGCTGAGCTACCACATCATCCCCCGGGCAATTGTTTTCGCTGACCAGCTGCAAGACAAGGCCAGAGCCCCAACAGCTCTGGCAGGCGCTGCCCTGCTGACTGTTAGTTTGAAATGTAACAAGGTTGACTTTGTGGGGGCCAGGAACGATGCGCGTGTGCAGCAGGCAGATATCAAGGTAGGCAAGGACATTGTGCTGCATGTTGTGGATGATGTGCTGCTGCCAGAGCTGTGAAGCTCTGCAAAGCAGCCGTGCTCACCTGCAGCTGCGCATCATGTAGTACACGGCTGTGCAGAGTGATCATGTGTTCAATCCCCCTTGTTTTCACCCGGTGATTGGAGGCCCCAGGTTGATTTGATTGGCACTTCTTTCTCATCTAGTGCGGGTGATGTGCGCTCTGGCACACTATGTACAAGCGAATTGTTGAGAGTGCATGTGTGTGACTAGCATGGCGTGCGTGAGTGCATGCATAAAAGAGACCGCCATGTGCATGCCTCCATTACTAGTGTGCAGTGCGCACAGCATAATGCAGGGGAATTGTGTCACTGCATGCCTTGCTGCTTGGGTGCTGCCATTACTTTCGGCATTGAAACGCATTGTATCTGATTTCAGTGGACGCATCATTGTTTGGTAAGCTGTGCTGGGGTCATGATGCAGATGCTGGGTCACATTCAAGTTAGGCTTCAGTGATTGGACTACCCTGCCACTGTAACTGAAAGCGCCCAAGCACTGTTGGTGTGCCTGAAACGTGCACGTGTCTGGGTTGACAAGAGAGAGAGACTCTGAAAGCATGCACGCTGATGCGCCATGTCACATGCGGCTGCTATCAGAGTAGAAACCCACTAAATATCAACCGGCTTGGCCAGATCTCGGTGCTTGCGCAGCTGATCAGTTGGCAGGACCGCTTGGCTGCATGATGCAGCGCCCATGCACCGGCTGCGCAGCTGCACGGCAGCTGCTGTGGGCCACTGCTGCACATGCACAAATGAGGACAACATGGCAATGATATTTTACATCGCCCTTCATGCGAGGCGGTCAGGTGCTCTCGCTAAGTTTGTGGGGAAGCAAGGTACGTTTGCTGTTCCCGCCTTGCACCGACGAGCACTTGTAGGTTGCAGCTGATGCTTGGCCGGCGAACGAAAATCAAATCAAGTTAGGTTTTATGCTATATATGCGACTCTGATCCACACCTACCTGCGTCGTGCTGCACGGCAGCATCGGCCATCACGAAAACAGTCCGGGACCCTCCTCCTTTCACGGCAAGGTACCGTTCTGGAGTGTTTTTCTTGCGAACTTCAACACTTGACATACAGAAGCAACTCAGATAGGGTAATCTTCCGAATGTGGTAGAGGGCGGTCATGTCGGTTACAGGCCAACTTGGCTTGCTGGCCTGCTGCTGCTTCTTGGCAGAGTTCACGCTGGCTGCCAGTGCAGCAACCAAAACGCCTTATGCAGCAGTTCAGGCAGCACTGAAGATTAATGACCTGACAGTCTTTGCAGCTGCTTTGAAGGTGTGAAGAAAGCTCAAAGACAGCATTCACCCGGGCCACTTTGCCAGAAATGTCACAGATGATTGCCTAATAAGTAGTAATTTGATGATGATGAGATGATGGGTTGCCTGCGCCAAATGAACTGTCAGAGATCACATCTTTTACCAATATACACGTGAACTTGTGCCTGTAGCATGGCGCAGCACGTATGATGGTTCCCTGTCAGACTGGAGTTGGCCTTGCCAGAAGTTGATAGCAACTTGCTCACAATTGAACCGTGCTGCTGAAATAATCGCTTGTATGCATATATCTGCATGCAAGCAGCTGGCATGCACGTGAAGGACAAGTCCAGGTGGACTATTCTGGCGCCAACAGATGCCGCCTTCACTGCACGGCTGAACAGATCGCTAGGTATCACACCTGCAGAGATGCTGAAGCCAAACATGCGCGACACCCTTGAAGAGGTGCTTGATGTCACCAGTGATCTCACTGCTATCGAGCAGTGCAAAATCCACCAGATTATTCACGTTGATTGCTGCTTTCCACCGTACTGCAAATGTGACAAGCACATGTCCTGCTCCATATCTTGCTGTCTAGACAGTCTGAAATGCACACCAACATTTGATGGTGACTACTGTGCGGAGTGGAGCCCCCGTGCCTGCAGCAATCTTCATCATGCTGAAGTTACAACAACCGCTGCACAGAACAGCACACCCTCATGCTCCAAGCTTGCAATTTGCCAAAAAGTATCCATGCCGTCACAACCGTCACTTGCCTGCCTTGCAGGTGCTGTCATACCACATCATCCCCAGTTACCGCTGTCAGAGCTCCCAGCTACAGGACTGCCAGCCACTGCCAACTCTGCTCAAAAACTCTTCACCGTTAACAGCAAAGTTTGACCAGCACTCCAGCAAACCCAAAACAAGCTCCAGACTGAACAGGTTTGAGGGTGTCAGAAACAGCGCATGCATTGTGAAGCAGGACATTGCAGCAGGCGGCAGTGTGGTACATGTTGTGGATGATGTGCTGCTGCCACGAGGGGTGGGCAAAGGAGCTGTGCTGCGGTACTACCCAAGCTTTGAGTCGGTGCTGACTGGAGCAAAGCTGAACACAATGATGACTGCGTTTCAGGTGAGATGCGCCAGCCTGGCGCAGATGATCTGAGTTTGAGTAGGGCTGCAGGTGGCGCTGGGTGTGACAATTGCTACTGCTCTTTGTGAGCTACAGCGCGTGCCATCCTGTGATGCGCGTTGTTGCTGTCCCTGCTTCATGCAGCAAGTCCCTGCTGTTGCTGCAATGACGGGTCTACCATGCCACCAAATCATGCTCAGATTCTCAAATGTGCCTTCATGGGTCTGGCATCACGCTGCAACCTGAGCGGCGCTACACCATCCTGGCACCAACAGATGCTGCTTTTGCAGCAGCACTGCACAAGTTGCTTGGCTTGAAGCCTGCTGACCTGCTGGCACCAGCGATGGCGGAAAGACTGTGCAAGGTGGGGATGCAGTCGCTGATCAAAATTGCAACAAACTTGTTGCCAACAAGTTGATGAGAATGGCAGCCCAGCAGTGCTGGGCTACATGCAGAGTGGTTGTCTTTGAAGCTGTACCTCTTAAACATCAAACTGTGGGGCCCCTGCCATTCATCACTGCATCCATTGTGGCTCATGCATTTGTGGTCAGTGCTGTGCTGAAGCAACTACCAGGCCAGCCTCTGCCGTGAATGGCAATGGCAACCTGCAGTGCACTCACAGAGTGCTTTTGCTTTGCTTCTGTTATCTGCACCAGATTCTGAGCTACAACATCATCCCAAGCGCCAACATGCTGAGCACGCGCTTGAAAGACGGCCAGAAACTGCACACCAGCCTACAGGATGCAGCGCCTTTGACTGTACGGCTGAAGTTCAGCAAGGTTGACTTTCTGGGAGCCAAGAGTGATGTGCGCGTGACAGCAGCTGATGTGAGGGCAGGACGGGACATAGAAGTGCATGTTGTGGATGATGTGCTGCTGCCTGAGCTGTGATGAGCATGCCAAGCGCTGCTCTTGCACCGTGCAGTTGGGCATGCAGTTGTCATGCCCTGTATGCAGGATTGGTCGTGGAATCACTACACCAGCTGGTGCCTGCGACAGGATATGCACGGCAACGTGTAGCACATTACCGTAATGCTTGAGGTGCTCAGCACCTCAGCTGCTAGGCTAGCATATTGAGCATGCATCATGCATGATAGGTATCAGACTTGAGCTCTCATGTTCATCATCTAGCATATAGTGTGTCACTTGAGGAGTGTAGCCTAGCGGCGGCGCCACGGTGTGGGTCACGGCTCCAGGCTATATGCATGCTATCACAGCGCACACTCACAATGGCATCTCAGACAGCATCCGGCAGCGGGGCTTAGCTCGATTGCTGGGTACAGTGCTGCCTTTTGCAAACTTTGCAACATGTGACAGTGTTCAAGCAATGATGTGGCACATTTAAGATCATGTGTGATCGCTGATTCGCTTTCTAGCTTGCTGATACAAATCGTGAGTTGCATGAAGTTCTCGACGTTGGTGTCCATCATTGTGCCCCGTGCTACGGTACAAGCAAGTTCATTCATTATTCATTTTTACGCCGGTGATTTCGATTATGGCGAATAGTTGCTTTTTGTTTTCCAGCAGCACCAGTAAATGCAACTGTAAAGCAGCAGTAATCGGTAAATCTGCTGCGGCACATCGATGCAGAGACAGTATTTTCTGTCGCAGAGAGCAGTTCCCGCTCAAGTGTCATTTCTGTGGCTGCTTCGCAGCTCGCAGACATAAGTTTGGAAACGTTCCTCAGATGATAGAAAATCGCTTGGAAATGCCTGCTGCACAGGCAATCCACGTACTTGCGAGGAAATCGCAGAATTGACGGCCCTATCACACAGGCAGGTCGCAGGCAGTATTTGCGGTGTCTGCAACAGCAGCTCCGGTGCCGCTGACAACCTTGTGTTGTGTACTTGGCGCCTGTGCACGCTGCTGCGTGCAAGCATCACCACCAGCAGCTGCTTGTGGATGGCCCTGCGGGCAGTTTTGGTGTTTCACCTTAAAGACGCACCAACTCGTCAGCGCTCCTTGTAATTAGTATTTTCACAGTTATACAGCAATGAATCTGTGGTTTTCATCGTGTCGTGCCGGTGCAACAAGTTCGTCTCGGCATTCGCTGTTGTGCAGCAAGAGGTCTGCTGAACTTGCTGTTTGATCGAACCTTTTGCTTGATATAATAGCTATGTGATCAGAAGAGTTTCCAGCTGTCACATAGTGTGACAGCCCTGTCATCATTTGGATTCACTGGGCTCGAATATCATTTCCGGATCTCAACGCGTTTTGCTCAAAAACTAAAACAGTAAAAGTCGTTGTGGCAGCATAAGCGGCCTGCATTTGCATGTGCACTGCTCCCCATGAGGCCTGTCACTGAAGCTGTTCATCAGCACAGGGTGAACTCACACACCTGCCTACTGGCGATTTATCACGGCGCCCACTGATTCTTGGATTCAACTTTATGATGGCTCGCAGATGAGGAAGCCAGGCAACAAAGCAGCAAAGAAGAAGAGCAGCAGCAGTGGGAAGCAGCCGTGGAGGGAGGCGCTTGTGGGTGCCTGCTGCAGCCTAGATATGCACATGTGAAAGTTGCACCAGCAACAGCAGCGCATGCAGCCCAGAAGCAGCAGTTGCACGATTTGATACCGTGTAACACTCACACCTCCGTGGAGGTCTGCCAGCAGCAGGGGATCAGCCCCACCAAGCGAGCTCTTTTTAAACTGCAAGGATAATAACGTAATTTGGGGGCAGCAGCAGACCCAGACACGCTCTCTGCAGGGCGCCCGCAGTAACCAGATACATCCGCTGCAGGCGCTGCTGTCTCATGAGTGACTGCTGCTGCCTGCAGTGAGAGGGGGCACGGGAACGCTGCAGGGGAGCCCCCACAGCGTCAGGGTGTGTAACCCTGTAGACCATAGACCGCCAAGCGCCAATCATAAGACAATAGCCACGCAACTCATCCATCTTATGAGGGAGTTCTAGCCGCTGTAAATCACTGTGTACACAGTTCTGCCAACGCATTGGGGGCCGACCCCTAGGCTGCTTTGTAACTCCGTGCAATGACGAAAACAGAGCAACTAGGGGGAGCCTGCCCGCATCCATGCGTACAACATGCACCAGCCACCTCAGGCGAGCTGCCGTAAGGTGTTCTGCAAGGCTGACTGTGCCACACGGCTTCCTGATATCTACCAAACTGTGTCTATCAGATAGCCGCACGTGCAACAGCTGCCGCAGACAGCTAGAATGTACACACTCCAGGCGCTCCGTCTGCCGCTTAGTCAATGCCCACGACTCACTGGCAAACATGAGAACAGGCAACACATACGCATTATAGCAACGCATCTTCACACTCACAGACATGCTCTTCATCCCCCAAAGTCTTTGCATCTGAGCAAACCTGCCTTTAGCCTTGGTTATGCGGGCATTCACTTCTGCATCACAAGTGGCAGTTATATCCATAATACCACCCAGGTACTTGAAGCTAAGCACATAGTTTGCCACCCCACCTGACAGCTGCACACCGTGCAGCAGCAAGCCGTGAGCAGATGGTGTCAGAGCTAATAACTCTGTTTTGCTGGCATTGATGCGCATGCCCATTTTGTTGCAAATGTCATCCACCGTCCTGAGCATGCATTCAAGCTCTTCTTGACAACAACTCATGAGCACCATATCATCTGCATACAGCAATGTGGAGATGGTGAACAAACAGGAAGCACCACCAGCTGACCGTTGGAAACAGCTCACCATTTGCATGGTAAGACAGCTGCACACACCACAATCCTCTGGCATAGCCGCCTGTGCCTGCCTAACCACACAATCAAAGAACATGTTGAACAGCAAAAGAGCGATGACGCATCCCTGCCGCACCCCAGTGCTGATGTCAAACCACTGTCCTACTCTATCCGCCAACTTGATCGCTGCCTGAGTGCCTGTGTGCAGATCGGTGAGCAACTGTACTTCTGGGTGCCACAATCAAAAGCACGTGTAACAACGCCGACAAGCTGCACTCGCCTCACCCAGTTTGTGGCTGAGGACATGTACGCAATGCTTGAGCGTGCTGGGCCGTCTGCGGCATCTTGAGCAGCACTGCAGTTCTGCTTTGCTTCAAAGCAGTACTGTACATCCTAAATGTATTGCCAAGCAGCACACACCTCGAACTGTGCAGGCGGACCTTTGCAGATTATATGTAACGATACATTCAAAGACGTCGACAACAACGTAGGCTTTGATGCTGCCGTTGAACGGCACCCTCTGGCAGACAGCCAAGCACCTGCTGCCTCGGCCCATGGGCAGCAACTGCCGATAACTGCCAACCGCCGGCCCGACTGACAGCGTGGTACTTCGGTAACCTGGCTTGTGGCTGGCGAGATGACTGCCGACTAACGCCACAAATCGGCACATCGCCTCAGCTAAGAGCAGTTTGTGCATTTGCCGGCGTTGATTTAACACAGCAGCTGCTACATCAACCCGCATTGCGTGAACTGGACTCCACGATGAACAGCGTTTATGTGCTAGTAGTTTGTCTGGCTGTGCAGGGCCATATCGCATCTGCAAGGCACGTGCTACAAGCACCTGCGACAACGATGAACGCTCCAGTTCTTGAGGCAGGCCCTGCTGCAACACCAGCAGCACCTGCCCCATCAACAGCAGCACCAGCAGGAACAAACCAAACCAGCAGCAACACGACCTTCCCTACCCTGGCAGCTGCTCTGGAAGCATCAAATCTGACAACACTGGCAGCAGCTGTACAAGCCGCTGGTCTGGCGCCTAACGCTACTGAGAACGTCACAATCCTGGCGCCAACCAACAGGGCGTTTGAACGGCGGTTGCCGGAGGATCTGCAGATGACACCGCAGCAGCTGCTGCAGAACCAGACACTTATGGTGGAGGTGGGTGTCCTTGAAAGCAGGATTACCATGCCCAGCTACGCTACAGCCCAGGGCTATCAGCGCAATCACTGACTCCTGCTGTAGTGCCATCTGCACAGGTGCCTTACTGGCCTGGCCAGCAGCGCGAGTGCATGCGCAGCTTGTCCTGCTTCTATTATATCGTAGTGCATTCTGCCGTGGTGCATTTTCGACAGTGCACTTATGTCTTGGGCATCGCGGCTGGTGCAAGCATGCGCTCTAGTAGCCTGTATCAGCTGCAGCCCATTTGCAGAAAGCTGCCGCAGCTCAACCGCTGCTGCCAGCAGTGATAGTTTGTACAAGCTGCTGACTGCAAAATCATTTGTGTGCGGCTCACACTGGCAACTAGGTGACTGAGCTGTTCACGTGTGCATACAATTTGTGCTGCTGCTGCTGCTGCTGCTGCAGGTGCTGAGCTACCACATCATTCTAGGGATGCTGCTCAGCAGCCAGCTGACAGAGAGGCAGGCGCTGCGCACGGCACTGGCTGGCGCAGCACCACTCGTGGTGAAGGTGAGCAGCCGCTGCCAGGGGCCGGCTGGAAGGCTTTCACCTTGCAGAATTAGGCTGCGTGTGCTGCATTTGTTTTGTGTACCTCAAGCCAGCTTTTAGAATGATACAGAGACTCGCAGAGTCCCACCACAAGCCAATGCACTCGCACTTCGCATCTGCAGGAATACTTATGTATAGTGGTAGTACCAGGCGCGTCAGGAGACATAGCTGTGCTTTGATTGGCACGTGGCCATGCATGCGTTGCATGCAACAGTTTCCACCTTGCCTCTAGCGGAGTTTTGCTGTTCAGAAACACAAAACTTCTGCTGTTGCTGCTGCTGAATGTTCCTGCAGTTTGACCGCACCATGGCAGATGGCAGCAGGCGGCGTGAGCCGCAGATTGAGTTTGATGGTGCAACAAACAAGGCCGAGGTCAGCACGCCTGACCTGATGGTTGGCACCACAGCTGTGGTGCATGTGGTGAATGATGTGCTGCTGCCCGCTGGTCTGGGCACTGCTTGAAGATCGACACAGTGCATTGAGCTCAAGGCGCTTGACGTGATAGCAGCCAGCCAGCAGATAGGGGCAGGTGGCGATGTCCAAGATTGAAATCAACGGTTTCTTGGACACCGTTGTGGTTAGCGCGCCTTCCTTGATGGTTGGCAGCATACCATTGGTGCATGTACTGAATGATGGGCAGCGAGCATATAGTTTTGGCAAGCGTGCACAGGAAGTGGTGAAAGTCTTGTTTTACAGGGTGTTCAACATCACATTCACCCATCTCCAGTGCCACGAGGCTCAGGCTGCGCACAACACGTGCAAAGTAGGAGTTCAGCAGGTTATTCAAGTACATTCAACTGTTCAGGTGTAAGGGAAGTTTTTCCGGTGTGGTGGCATGCAAAGTCTGCAGTGTCTGACATAGTGTACACATGTGATGTTACAACATGCGAGCACCATTCATGCCGTACGTGTAACCACAGTCGTCTGCTGAGCAAACGTACTGTTGCTGCGCGTTTTGTTTACCATGATATCGCCACAAACGGATTGAGTTCCCCAGTGTTACACACACTCAGCACTGCCAGCGCATACGGCGTGTGATTATCAGATGCACAACAGCCATTATCGTCATTTTGCAAACACCCACACCGCATCATCGCCTGGCGCTAGTGCACAAGCATTGATGGAAGCATGTGAGCACTCTGATTGCGCAAGCCAAGGACCATGCTGTACACCACATCATGCACCTCTTCACTTACATTACATTACATTACATACTCCACCCAACAAGGAGTGGGAACCCCATTAGGAGCCAACGAGAGGCTCATAGGGGGAGGGACACTCGAAGAAAACATCATCATCATCATCATCATCATCATCATCATCATCATCATCATCATCATCATCATCATCATCATCATCATCATCATCATCATCATCAACATCATCATCATCATCATCATCATCATCATCATCATCATCATCATCATCATCATCATCATCATCATCATCATCATCATCATCATCATCATCATCAACAACATTCTCAGAAAGAGAAGAAACTACCGAGAAGAACTCATCAACATCCTCGATCACCTGAGCAATCGACTGAGAAGACAACAGAGACTCAGGATCGGTATCTGGTTGACACCGCATCAGATAGCAACAGTGCACAAAGGCAGCTACCAAAGCAGGACACTCCCGTCTTTATTTGAAGCTCAAGTTGAGCTTTCACCAGGGCACATTATTACATACCTCTGCGCACTTGTGTTCACTGGGCAACTTCACCAGGCGCACTTTTGCCCTGCATATGGAGGACATGCTGCTGTTCTTCCCACAACCACGAGTATGAAAGAGTCAACCACAACTGTCGTCAAACTTGCGTGCCCACTGTTTGTTCCAAGTGAACAATCAACCCGTCTCATACATATAATATCACTTTTTGATCACAGCCGACATAGTCTGGCACGCGGCCTGCTTGCCAAATGAAATGCACAAAACAGCACAGAGCCCATGTGCATGCAACTGGATCCACTGATGCCCCATCGGCTGGCCAGAAACAAAATACAATCTCATCATAATGAAAAACCTCATAATAAAAGCATGACCATTGGAAAAACACATGACATGTGATGATCACTGCTGTGCTCGCTATGGCAGGTCACCATCAGCTGGCTATACCATCCGCATTGCCTCAACGCCACATCATGCCTTCCTGCCAGCCTGAGCAGCCTGCTCCCAGTCAGGCACAACGCCAGCCTTGAGCTGCTCCTCGATGCGCTCAATCTGACTGTCAGAACAAGGCACAGGTGCCTTGTTGGTGGGGCCGGATCCTTGCAGCCTCCTGCCAGCCTGGGCAGCCTGCTCCCAGTCAGGCACAACACCGGCCTGCAGATCAGGACACAGCACAAATTTCAGACCACATACATGCAAACTACAATACCTGCTTCTGCTTGCTGGCCGGCCCAGCACAGCTGTACTGTCATCATCACACTTTCATTTGACTATTGGCAGTCAGTGGCTTGAGGAACATGGTGGTAACATTTTCTTAGGCAGCTGGATTCAACGTATTGACACAGACTTCCAACAGCATCCCTCTCCTCATGTCCAAAGTGCCAGACAAGAATACTAAGTGAATATGTGTAGGTTATTAGCGCATACGAGCAATGCCTACTGCCGCAGCTTGTTCCGCAACCAAGCGCCAATCGCAATGCCAGTCAGCGCTGCAGTGCAGGCCTCACCTTGAGTTGCTCCTTGTAACCTTCTAGAAACTTCCGGTTCCTTCAACCTTACACTCCTCGATGCGTGCAATCTGTTGCTTGTTGGTGGGGCCGGAGCCGTGCAGCCTCCTGCCAGCCTGGGCAGCCTGCTCCCAGTCAGGAATGACTCCAGCCTGCATGCAACATACACCATCGTCAGTTATATACCAGCATCCCATGCTCATGAAGCGCACTGGAGGTAACTGGCTGCTGCATGATTTGACATATTGCTGTACACTGCTGCCCTTCGACAGTGCAACGTACTCCCAACCGACGAGTGCCGCACTTAGGGTTGAGAACAACAAGATACAACATCCAACATCCAACCGCGCAGCAGCTGCAACTGTTCACCAATGTATGACTGTTACTAGCACCTTCACATCACTCCTGCTCTTGCTCATCTGCTGCCATTCCCACTAACACGTGTTAGAGAGAGGCAAACACAAAACATCTGGATCACCTGCAGCTGGCCAAATGGCATACACATTCCAGACATCTGCATGCTGTTGCATTGGTTTACATGTGCGTGGCATGCTCACATCCCTATCTCGCACCTTGAGCTGCTCTTCGATGCGCTCAATCTGTGCCTTGTTGGTTGGGCCAGAGCCATACAGCCTCTTGCCAGCCTGGGCAGCCTGCTGCCAGTCAGGCACGACACCAGCCTGCAGATCAGGACAAGAGTAGATTCAGCCTGGCTCTAACCACATGTGTACACACCAATCAGGTTAGCAGCAGCAGTAGCACTACGTGCTATTGCTGCTAGTGCAACAGCTGCACTGTCATCACTACACTGTCATTTTCAACACGTAGGACGTCACCTGCCTTGTAGAATATGGAAACAACATGATCTTCCAAGGCAGCTGGATTTTAACGAATTGACACACGCTTTCCTCAGCATCCCTCTCCGCATGTCCATCCTGAGTGCCCGACACGCATACTGAGAGAGTCCCATGTTGGTTGCCATAACCTGAGCGCTGAGCGCATACAGTGCAGCAAACCATGCCTACTGCAGCGGCACGTCCTCAAGCAGGCGCCACTCTCAATGCCAGTCAGCGTTGTAGTGCGGCCCTCACCTTGAGCTGCTCCTCGATGCGCTCAATCTGACTGTCAGAACAAGGCACAGGTGCCTTGTTGGTGGGGCCGGATCCTTGCAGCCTCCTGCCAGCCTGGGCAGCCTGCTCCCAGTCAGGCACAACACTAGCCTGCAGAGCAGGACAAACCAGCGCAGATGTCAGCCTGTCTCTGAGCTAATGTGTAAACACCCATCAGATCAGCAGCAGAGCAGGAAACCAAGGGCAATCCCGGCTTCTACTGTCGGATCACTTGCACCGTCAGCGCTACATTCTCATCACCGCACTCTCACCAACAACTTACGAAGTCAGCTGCCAACAATGTGGCAACATGCTGTTCAAGGCAGCTGAGTTCAAATTATCACCTCCCACTTCCCCCACCACTCCTCCGCTCAAGTCCACAGTGCCAGGTAAGAATGCATTTTTGGAAGTAATTACAGCATGCAATATAGATCGTGGACGAAATCAGTGCGCTGCAATCAACGCCTGCTGCAATATTCTATGCAGGCAGATGGAATGCACCTTGCATTGTTTGGTGCTTTGTAACTTGTCCACTAAGCATAGCCAACCATGCAGGTAGCATATCCTCCACTGACAATATGTTGTTACTGCTGTCATGACATGTTTCAGGCGGTGCAAAACGAAATCACACACAGCTCAAGCCTGGCGGCGCACAAGCAAGGTGAGCACACAGCCTGGTTGGCCTGGCCAGCTCAGTGGCCAGGGGTGGGGAATGGGAGAGGTCCATCATCATGCTCATCATCAGCAACCTCATCAGTCATCTGCACCCTCTGCAGTTTGGCATCTCACAGCCTGTTGTTGGCCTCCCTCAGGCATTGCCTCAGCTGCTGGATCTGCTGCTGCTGCTGTGCGCCTGTCTGCTGCAGCTGTGTGGCTGTCTGCTGCTGCTGCTGCTGGATCTGCTGCTGCAGCTGTGTGACCGTGCCCTGCAGCTGCGCCTTGTCATTCGTCAGCTTCTGCACCACAGTATCGTCATAGTCCACCACCTCACCCTCCTCTGGCTGCTGCCGCTTCCTGTATGCAGGCGGCTTGTTGTTGTTGGCCTGGTACTCCACCACTAGCGGCATGAACATGCTGAAAATCAACCTCCAGCTGCTGCTGACTGCAGCGTGAGGAACGGTGCGGTCATTCTTGGCATCATGGATGGCTAGCTCAGCCAGCTGGCGCACTGCCTTGCAGCGGGGTCTGCTCATCACGCCTGTCTGCGGGTCCTTTGCCAGGTGCACCATGTAGCTCTGTATGGCCACTGCGTACTGGATGTCTGCACCTGGCGGGTTGTAGGTGGGTGCCAGGCCACGACCTATGCCACCTGCAGCTGCGTTGTACTGGGCTGTGATGACTGGGGGCTTCCCCCCCTTTGCAATGCGTGCCTCACTGATGGCTGTCTGGAGCTCATCACAGTGCAGTGCCCCTCACCCATCCCTGCTGCGCATGCTGAAGGGGACCTCCGGGATGGGCATCAGGGCTTGTGCAGCACGGGCCGCAAGCTTCCTGTCGTCATCTGTCCCCACTGGCAATCGATCCACCACATCCTCAAACACCAGCGGCTTTGTGTGGGGTGACAGCTCGTGGGAGTTCTTGGCCATGGTGTAGGCTGGCTTGTGCCGGGTCTTGATGTTGTATTTGAAGGTGGTCAGGTCAGTTGCGGTGAGGTTGTGCTGTGCAGCCTGTGCCTTCCAGATGTTCTCAAAGGCAGCAGGGTTGTCGTTGTATGTGCTCCACCAGACAGTCATATACTCGAACCAGACCTCCTCAGAGTGGTGCAAGTCTATCATCACTCGAGCTTCATAGGCAGCGTCAGCCATGGCGTGCGGTGCTTTGGTGCAGCTTCGAGAACGTATGAACAGATAGTGAGCGTGTAATGTCGACCACTTCTGACCTGCAGCTACGGATGTGTAGCAGAACGTATTTGTGAGTTTTTTAATAGCCTGCTACTTAAATAGCCCAGCCGCCTGCTGATGCTGATGCATGAAGTCATAGGCGCCGGGCGGAGGGGCGCAACGTTATGGCGCCTGCTGCCCCCTGGACACATTCAGCGCGTCTGTCTCTCACGCTGGCTTAATGTTCTCTTAGTGTTTGAAAAAGTTTCTTACTGCAAAACAGGGGTGCTGGTATGGGCACGTCGAGGTTTGAGATCGAGCTCAACTGGAGCAGGTACAAACAGCAGGTCCCAGAAATCAGACAGTACATCATACTGTGCACACAAGCAGTAGTATTGGCATAGAAACCAGCTGCATGAGGCAGGTACAGCAAGACACAGCTGCCAGTGCCACTGCCTTAGTTTGCTTGCAAGCCAGCTGTCCTGCAGGCCACATACCTGCTGTCAGCGCCAGCTCCGAAGTGCTAGTAAACTTCACCTCCAGAAATCAGCATGATCACGCAAGATGATTGTGTCTAGGACAGTGTGCGTGTTGGTAGTTCCCAACCAACTGTATTCAATCAAGCCAGCTGCACACGCGCAGCAGCTGCCTGTGGTGCTGAAAGGCTGATCCGCAGTAGACAGTAGAAATCACAGCGATATTCAAGCATACAGCGCACACAGCTTAACCGAGCACAGCAGCAGCAGCGGCACAGTAACCAACACAGCAGCACTGCAGGGCCTGATCAGCCAGCAAGGGACGCCTTGGGTAGGTTACAGCTTCACTAAGATTATGTGCAGGCAGCAGCACCCCAGAGCAGCAGAAAACAGCAGATAACAGCTGTTGTAGATTGCGCAGAGTCGAGGCGTAACACCCGTTTGCAAGCCCTTTTCTCACCACACACAGCACCACATACAATACCTCAAATTGATTTAGATTCGTTATTTCTTTTCCTAATTATATATGTATGCCACAGGCACCTGTGGTTTGTACCTGCTGCAGTTGAAAGCGGTCAAACTTTGTGATGCCAGCGGCTGCTGTTTGACATGCTACATCTATCAGGGCTGCTGAGACATGCACAACTAACACCTCCACTGGTTTTGCATTGATGCCTGTAGGGGTGCTGTCCAACATGCGCCGGTATCCTCCGGGTTGGAAGAGCAAGCGTCAGCCCACTGACATGCGTGTGGCAGCAGTGGTCTGCATGATCTTGGCCCTTGGCCCTGGCGGCTGCGCAGCCACTAACTTTGTTGAGAACTACCCAGACTACGCAGCGCAGGTGAAGGAGGACCACGGAAGTTTCTGCAAGCGCCACTACGTGAACTTCACAGCGACCGGCAGTGTGGCTGACGGTAAGCACGGAGGGAGGAAACCCAAAGTCCCTACAGGAGTAGCGTTACAAGCCAGCAACATATTCAAAGCTGGTACTGTGGTCCAGGCCTACCCACACGCAGACGCAAAAAGGAAAGTTGATGTGCATATCTGGTGGACATCAATCAATGTTGCATGTCAGCAGAGCCAAGCACTGCGTGACCTTGCACCGCCTGCAACATAACCCCCAAGCAGCTGCTCAAGTACATGAAAAAAGCTGACCCAAACCTGGTGCGTAGAAGAATAGATCTGAAGATCGACCTCACAAAGGAACAGAAAGCAAAGCGAAAGAGTGCAGCTGAGAAGCTTTGGCGGCTGTTCCAAGGTAAACCTGATATGCTGAGCAGGGTATACTTCATTGATGAGTGCAAAATCTGGATGTCTTCACTAGCAGCTTGTACCATCAAGGTGTACTGTGATGCGCACGATGAAAACGTACACGCTGTGCTGCCATGCAAGTGGATGCGCAACGAGAAGCCGTCCCCAGATGTGAAGCTACATTTTGTGGCAGCAGTGAACCCTGTGCACGGCGCCGTTTTCCTGAGGTTCACCACTGGAACAACAGACAACAAGGATGCTACTGGCAACCTGAATGCTCCTTACTATGTGAGTGTATGATGCTATTCCCCTGGCTGCAGCCATTGAAAAACATGGCAGCCCTGCCTTTCAGTGTATTCACAACCATGCAGTGCTGCTGCAAGTGCCTTAGGGAAGGTGCGCAGCCCGCTGCCGTCCATGTCACACATAACATCAGAGTAAGTTGGTGACAGTACAATGACTCTACCACCAACAGCCAATTCGAGACCAGTTAGCAGTGATTTATGCAAGTCACTTTCGCATGTGCGCACGCGCTGCACATTGCCACCAGCCGGCAAGAAGCGGGCATATGCAGCTGCACAGAAGGCAGCATCGTGCTTTACCACCTGCTCAGCTCTGCTGTCATATGCACCAGTGTCATGGCACGTACCATCTGCCTGAATAAGCATGCTGTGCT